>JAGDYQ010000112.1:2004050-2091550 GCA_021962125.1 Bulinus truncatus
GACTATTTATTAATCAGCCACACACCCCCACGTACGTCACATATTAGAGAAAGTGGCCGGTAGATTGATACGGTACAGTGGACAGAATGGAGGGAGGAATTCATAGGACTGGGCCACATATTAGATATTATACAGATTGTGCTAGCCTCGTTTTAAAACAATGTTTTCATCGCCGCCATTAATGATATTTACTCTCTTCAGTCCATTCATTGAATAGCAATGTTTATTATACATATAAAGCTCCTAAAATTAAATAATATATTATCGCTTTTTTATATTTATAAAGTAAATGTGAAAGTTTGTTCATTCATATTTCATGTCTTTAAAAAAAGAAAACAAATAGGTGTAAATAGGTCTGTGTGTTTTTATGAATGGAAAGCGTCATTGGAAACAAAAGCGAATAACAACAATGCCGCTAGAGTTTTTAACACTATTTATATAGCGATGCGCTATCTGTATAATATACAGTCTATGGACTTGTCTATTGCAGTTGTTGTTTCTGTTGCTACTTGTTACTGTATTTCCGTCATTACTGGTCAAGACAGTAACTGGACACAGAGGAAGGAGATATTGATGGGGTAACACACACGTGTCCGGTAGTACTGAGAGTGGACTGGTCAAGCGGCTATAAATAGACGTGCACTTTTAGACTGAGAGAGAATGCCACGCGGATTAATCAAAGTCGAGGTGTTGATCCCAGATATCTCTAACTTTGGTGCTAATATATACACATTTGTATGTGTGTTTGTGTCTGCTTGTGTGTAAATGTTTGTCTGTGCGTGCGTGTGTTTGCATCTTTGTGTGTGTGTATCTGTGTGTGTATGTGGATGCCTGTGCGCGTGTGTGTATGGTTGAGTTTGTATATTTTTCTGCGATTTTAGTGAGTGTGCACTTATGTGTTTGTATGTTTGTATGTTTGTCTGTGTCATTTGATTTTTTAATGTTAGTCTGTGTATGATTATGTGTGTTTTATGTGTGTATGTTAGTCTGTGTACATTTTCGTGTACGTTGGTATTAGCGCGCTCAAGTGTATATTTTTATGTACATGTGTGTGCATGTTTGTCTGTGGGCAGTATTATATGTTCACCTGTTGGTGTGTACGACTGTTTAACTGTTGGCGTGTCTGACTTTTTACCTGTTAGTGTATATGACTGTTTACCTGTTGGTGTGTACGACTGTTTACCTGTTGGTGTGTACGACTTTTTACCTGTTGGTGTGTACGACTGTTTACCTGTTGGTGTGTCCGACTGTTTACCTGTTGGTGTGTGCTGCTGTTTACCTGTTGGTGTGTACGACTGTTTACCTGTTGGTGTGTCCGACTCTTTACCTGTTGGTGTGTGCTGCTGTTTACCTGTTGTTGTGTACGAATTTTTACCTGTTGGTGTGTCCGACTGTTTACTTGTTGGTGTGTACGACTTTTTACCTGTTGGTGTGTCCGACTGTTTACCTGTTGGTGTTTTTACCTGTTGATGTGTCCGACTGTTTACCTGTTGGTGTGTACGACTGTTTACCTGTTGGTGTGTCCGACTGTTTACCTGTTGGTGTGTGCTGCTGTTTACCTGTTGTTGTGTACGACTTTTTACCTGTTGGTGTGTCCGACTGTTTACTTGTTGGTGTGTACGACTTTTTACCTGTTGGTGTGTCCGACTGTTTACCTGTTGGTGTTTTTACCTGTTGGTGTGTCCGACTGTTTACCTGTTGGTGTGTGCTGCTGTTTACCTGTTGGTGTGTACGACTGTTTACCTGTTGGTGTTTCCGACTGTTTACCTGTTGGTGTGTGCTGCTGTTTACCTGTTGTTGTGTACGACTTTTTACCTGTTGGTGTGTCCGACTGTTTACTTGTTGGTGTGTACGACTTTTTACCTTTTGGTGTGTCCGACTGTTTACCTGTTGGTGTGTGCTGCTGTTTACCTGTTGGTGTGTGCTGCTGTTTACCTGTTGGTGTTTTTACCTGTTGGTGTGTCCGACTGTTTACCTGTTGGTGTGTCCGACTGTTTACCTGTTGGTGTGTGCTGCTGTTTACCTGTTGGTGTTTTTACCTGTTGGTGTGTCCGACTGTTTACTTGTTGGTGTGTCCGACTGTTTACCTGTTGGTGTGTACGACTTTTTACCTGTTGGTGTGTGCTGCTGTTTACCTGTTGGTGTTTTTACCTGTTGGTGTGTCCGACTGTTTACCTGTTGGTGTGTGCTGCTGTTTACCTGTTGGTGTGTACGACTTTTTACCTGTTGGTGTGTCCGACTGTTTAGCTTTGGATTTGTGGATAAGTTATTTGTGGTTTAGTATTTAATTTTTGTTTGTTTTATTTTTTGGCTGTATGATCTTATTGCACTTGTTAATTATATATATGTATATATATATATATATATATATATTAAAGTATTTTATGAAACTTAATTAAATAATAATAATACATAAACTGATACAAATCCGTTAATAACAGGAGAATAGATAGTCTATTATGATAATCTACAAAATCTACACCCACAGAACACACATAAAGATTCAATAAAATCATAGAAACTACGATAGGCCGAAATGTTAAGACTCACACAGACTAATTCAAACACAGGCTGGAAATAGAGCCATTAAAATAACTGTGAGACAAACAGAACATTCCTACTGACTTTGATCACAGATGATCTGGCGTTAATGTTCTCCATGAGAGAAAGAGAGTGAGAGAAAGAGAGAGAGAGTGAGAGGGAGAGAGAGAGAGAGTCATCGCATGACGAAAGCCAGATGTAACTATCCATGTTTGAATGTTTGGCTATATCTTCTGCTGGATATTGGGCAGATATTGTCTTCCTTGTCCATCTCTTTATGTCTTGATCCTATCTTTCTAATTTATAGCATATATATATATATATATATATATATATATATATATATATATATAGATAAATAGATAGATAGACAGGTGGATGGATAGATGGATAGCTAGAAAAATAGATAGATATGTAGGTAGTTAGATATGACGGTAAGTTTTTATGTGTGTTTCATCTCCTATAAGAGACTAAATGGCCTTCCCTCTCTGTAACCACTCATTAATATAGTCTACCCAAGTTAGTTTTTTTTGTAATCTGACCTAAATACATATCCCATCATTAATTTGACCTAAATACATATCCCATCATTAATCTGACTTAAATACATATCCCATCATTAATCTGAACTAAATGCATATCCCATCATTAATCTGACCTAGATGCATATCCCATCATTAATCTGAACTAAATACATATCCCATCATTAATCTGACCTAAATACATATCCCATCATTAATCTGACCTAAAGACATATTCCATCATTAATCTGAACTAAATGCATATCCCATCATTAATCTGACCTAAATACATATCCCATCATTAATCTGACCTAAATACATTTCCCATCATTAATCTGACCTAAATACATATCCCATCATTAATCTGAACTAAATGCATATTCCATCATTAATGTGACCTAAATACATATCCCATCATTAATCTGAACTAAATGCATATCCCATCATTAATCTGACCTAAATACATATCCCATCATTAATTTGGCCTATTTACATATCCCATCATTAATCTGAACTAAATGCATATCCCATCATTAATCTGACCTAAATACATATCCCATCATTAATCTGACCTAAATACATTTCCCATCATTAATCTGACCTAAATACATATCCCATCATTAATCTGAACTAAATGCATATTCCATCATTAATGTGACCTAAATACATATCCCATCATTAATCTGAACTAAATGCATATCCCATCATTAATCTGACCTAAATACATATCCCATCATTAATTTGGCCTATTTACATATCCCATCATTAATCTTAACTCAATACATTTCCCTTCATTAATCTCTGTACACTCACTAGACCATATTTATAACCTCAAAACTGGTTGAATTTTGATAATGTGATTTTTTTAATCGTGCCTTGTTAATGAATCAGCTACAAATCTAAAAGAAATCATATGAAAAGTACCAGAATAGTGTGCTATTTTATTACTAATTCATTATTACTACAATTGTGTGTTATTATTATTTCATTGTTATTTAGATCTTTCTATTTTTTATAGTGGTCAGTCTGACGAACACAATGGTAGGGTGGATGGAGGGTGGGTGTATATGAAAGAACGCCGTCTCCTTGGAGATAAAAAAGGGGAACTCACTCTGTGAATGACGATGAGGTCAATATATGTACCTAACGCAGCGACACGGTGGGACTAGACATAACAGTAGAGAATCGGACCGCTGACCAGACTGCTGACCAGACCGGACAATGGAATGGACTTTGGAAAGGCGAAACTGATGAAAGGAGTGACAACTGATGAAACTGTAGTCTGTGCGTGCATGCGTGCGTGGGTTTTATTTGAACTGAGAAAAAGACTGGAAGAAATGATTTGGAGAGATAAGATAGTTAGATAGATAGACAGATAGATATATAGATGGATGGATAGATAGATAAATAGATAGATACATAGATAGAAGTTACATTATTTGGCCACCTCCTCCAAATCAGCAAAAAAAAAGTCAAAAATATTTAACAGCGCTCTTTCGACGCCCCTGCTTAGTTCGGCGCCCTGTGTGGCCGCACAACCCGCAGCACCCTTCCTACGCCACTGTCTGGTGTCTATACGATACAACCCACAGCCCCCTTCCTACGCCACTGTCTGCTGTCTATACGATACAACCCACAGCACCCTTCCTACGCCACTGTCTGCTGTCTATACGATTGTGTCACTGGATTTATTCTACTGTATTCAGGGAAATTTTTGTTGACATTTATATTTCTTTATCCGACCGTTTATTATCCGGAGCGTCAACTATCCGGACCAGTTGATATTGTTGCCAACTATATGTACTGTATATGGAGATTGTTTCGATCAGTGCAACGAAGGTGTACAAGGGTAGTGCGAATAATAGGTGATTATTTTTCACAATAAGGTAAAATTGCGACATTTTGCACCTATTTTGCTTTTTCTTCAAGCACCTGATGATTTTTAATAGACGTATAATGTCCTGTTTCATATACTGCATAGATGGCATTCGGTTTCTCCGTTTTTCGAACAATCGCGTATCCGGAAGGTGTCCGGCCCAACGATAAACGACTTTCTACTGTAATGGGGATACACATTTTAGGATAACATTCACAGATAGGATACACCTTTTTAAAAAAAAGTTAAAATCGCTATGAATAATTGAATACATTTCAAGAGGTGACACATTTTTAAAATAAAAATAAATATCACATTCTACAGCTGGACTTGCAAATGACTTACCTGCAAATATCACTTGACTGGACTAGTGTGAGTCAATCAATGTAATCATGTACATGTTGTAGTTGGACCAGTGTGAGTCAATGTAAACATGTACATGTTGTAGTTGGACAACTGTGAGTCAATCAATGTAAACATGTATATGTTGTAGTTGGACCCGTGTGAGTCAATGTAAACATGTACATGTTGTAGTTGGACCAGTGTGAGTCAATCAATGTAAACATGTACATGTTGTAGTTGGACCAGTGTGAATCAATGTAAACATGTACACGTTGTAATTGGACCAGTGTGAGTCAACCAATGTAAACATGTACATGTTGTAGTTGGACCAGTGTGAGTCAATCAATGTAAACATGTACATGTTGTAGTTGGACCAGTGTGAGTCAATCAATGTACACATGTACATGTTGTAGTTGGACCAGTGTGAGTTAATGTAAACATGTACACGTTGTAGTTGGACCAGTGTGAGTCAACCAATGTAAACATGTACATGTTGTAGTTGGACCAGTGTGAGTCAACCAATGTAAACATGTACATGTTGTAGTTGGACCAGTGTGAGTTAATGTAAACATGTACACGTTGTAGTTGGACAAGTGTGAGTCAACCAATGTAAACATGTACATGTTGTAGTTGGACCAGTGTGAGTCAATGTAAACATGTACATGTTGTAGTTGGACCAGTGTGAGTCAATGTAAACAGGTACACGTTGTAGTTGGATCAGTGTGAGTTAATGTAAACATGTACACGTTGTAGCTACTTAGATGCACAGTTAACATAGATAAAAAAATGAAGTACTTGTACATTTGGAACTACTATTGACCTTCACACACACAGGTAAGCACGCACACACAGTCTCATACACACAAACAATTTCAAATTATTGGAATCCTTTGACGTCAGGCACAGAATGACGGAAGCCTTTCGGTCACAGATTACTACGGTTACTACCACGTAACAAAGAACTATGGGAGCTCAATGGTTACCATGGATACCATTTTCATAAAATAAACATTGCAAGTCTATTCATATAAAAATCTGCTGCTGCTAGAAATCTTATTGGTTCTGGATTTGGTCAGATTAAATTTGTACCCACCAAACCCTCTTCCCTCTCGCGAAGAATAGAATGAGATTTACTGCCAGCAAATCTGGCGCGTCATCTTTTAGCTCTACCTAAGGCACCGGCTTATTCCCTGGAAGATGTCCACCATAGCTGACCATGAAATGACCAGTAAGGATCGAGGCGACACATAAGCAGCACGCATATCGGACTCCGACCATTTGACTACCACAACTAGACTACCACCTCATGATTTTTTACAGCCACTAGACTGACTACCATCACTCGACTGTCACAACGTGACTGACACCACTTGACTGACTCCCACTACTTGACTTATTCCCACCCCTTGACTCACTCCCACTACTTGACTGATTCCCACCTCTTGACTTATTCTCAACATTTGACTCACTCCCATCACTTAAATGACTCCCACCACTTGATTCATTCCCACCACTGGACTGACACCCACTACTTGACTGAATCTCACCATTTGACTCCCGCCAAGTAAACTTCTGTCCTAAACAAAGATTCCCAAACGAAAGGCAAAGGCATCAATTGTTAGTAACTTCTAGCATATATTTACCTTATATGGATACTTTTTTAAGTATAAAATTGGGTTAAAAATCTAAAAGGGATAGTAACCGTTGGTCAATTATTAAAAAAGTCGTTAGTTATCTTGAAACCTTTCATGGTCTGTTCCCCCCCCCCTCATACTTTGCTTTCTTGATGACGTTCCTTTTTATTTATTTCTTTTGAGCACATTAATATGTAATAGCTTTATTTGAAAGTGAGTATAAATGTGTTAGTATAGAAGTTTTAATAAACGTAAAACATGAGGTTGGACTGAAGTACAATAAGATGAAAATACACCTAAAGACAAATATAGTATTAAACAGTAAAACAGCCATGAACAGTAAATCTATCTTTATTAGTACAAATAGACTTTAACAGTAAAATATCCTTAAATAGTAAAATATTCTTACACATAAGACTCAACCTAAAGTCAAAACAAGTGCCACTGACAAGATTAGATTTCACAACAAGAATAGATTTCACCAAAAGAATAGATTTCACCACAAGAATAGATTTCACCACAAGAATAGATTTCACCACAAGAATAGATTTCACCACAAGAATAGATTTTACCACAAGAATAGTCACAATAGCAGATTTCAAACTTTGTATTTTTATCTTCCCTATCCGACTAGTAGCTAGACTTGAAGGTTATTTCGGGTAGCTCCTTGACCTTTTAGACTGATTGGCAGTCATCGAAGGACCTTGAGTGACCTTGGCCTGTCAGCGCTGTTCATACCATTGCTGATTATAGGTGGCACCAGCCATCGACGCCTTGTTCATACTGCGCCCTCTTTTCTACCCCTTCCGGCCCCCCTAACCCTCACCCCCCACACACACACGTACGCCCCTGAGATTTCAATCCACATTAAGTGGGTTGACTGAGCCAGTTCAGGCGTCCTATGGCGGGAAGGGACCGGTCCAATCAATAAGGAAGGGGAACCGTTCCAGGGAACAAGTGAAGGGAACTGGTCAACTTTCTCACGAGCTGTCACTTCTGGTGGACCCAATTTTTTTTCTATCAACCCCTACCCCCTCATCCCTTCTTTCTTCTCCGTAAGCCCTATATGAGAAGTTTTCTTTATTTAAGTCACACGTCACAATTTTCTACAGAATCTTCTCCTTGACTCTGTGTGCAATATTTTATTCTGAGAGAGATATACTTCCATGTCTGAAAGAGAGAGAGAGAAAATTAATACGGAAAAAATATCAGCTTACGTCTTCTGGGCCATGTTTACACATGGCTGCAGCACTTTGAAATGTAGTGTGGCCAAGTTTACATGGCTGCAACACCTTGAAATATAGTGTGGCTAAGCTTACACATTGCTGCAACACCTTGAAATATAGTGTGGCCAAGTTTACACGTCTGCAACACCTTGAAATATAATGTGGCCAAGTTTACACATTGCTGCAACACCTTGAAATATAGCGTGGCCAAGTTTACACATTGCTGCAACACCTTGAAATATAGTGTGGCCAAGTTTACACATTGCTGCAGCACCTTGAAATATAGTGTGACCAAGTTAACATGTCTGCAACACCTTGAAATATAGTGTGGCCAAGTTTACACTTTGCTGCAGCACCTTGAAATGTAGTGTGGCCAAGTTTACATGGCTGCAGATTATAATATTCTTATATTGTATTATATATTCTGATCGTGAATCTATGTATAGCTATTTATAAATAGATTTCTCTATTTGGTACAAAGCTAAATGTTTGTTCATCTGCGCAGAGTAAGGGTTAAATCTAGGATTGTCTTTTGCTTTTATAATGTTTTGTGTCTTATTCGAAGTTCAACCATTTCAAATTATTTTTTTTTTACGTTTTGTCTTGGAAAATTTATTTACTGTTTTAACTTATTGTCTAAGCTACTCGACAACATTGGTAACAGTATTTATAAATGCGTTTATCGCTTTGATTGTATCTGTAAGTTTGTTGAAAACTTTAAATTGAATGAATTTATCCCTTATTAGTTTTAGTGTTTCAGTAATACGGTAAAATTATAATTTATTTTTGTCACTTAAAATATATTATTGGTGAGATGCCGGCAACTTTGCATTTGAACTTGTGTCTTGACATTCCCTTTTAATTACACACTCCCTCCTAACTTGTTGTCACTGTTTGAACTTGACATCTGAACATTCCCTTTTAATTACCCACTCCCTCCTAACTTGTTGTCACTGTTTGAACTTGACATCTGGACATTCCCTTTTAATTACACACTCCCTCCTAATTTATTGTCACTGTTTGAACTTGACATCTGGACATTCCCTTCTACCTACACAACCCCTGAAATATGTCGGCGCTGTTTGTTTAACATAGCAATACTACATATTGGTCTGAATGGGGACACACCCGCGCTCTCCAGAGACCTTGGATTAACAGATATCAATCATGTCCTAGTGGGAATGTAACATTTGATAACTGAACAAACGACAGTGATAGCAGCATAATGATAACCGGTGAATACATAGATATCGAATTTATCACATGAAGGCATTGTGTTACTTTTAGAAATGATTGCCGGTTTTATTGAAAAAAATATATAAGCAATGATATACAGATGAAGTATTTTTTGAGATGGCTGGGTTAGGTTCTGTTCATAAACACAATGGGTCGCTTCATCATTCTTTTTGAACACTCATAGACACACACAGACAAACACATACACACACAGACACACACACAGACACACACACAGACACACACAGACAAACAAAGACACACAGACAAACAAAGACACACAGACACACACAAACACAGACACACAAGACAAACACAGACACACACAGACAAACACACAGACAAACACAGACGCACAAACACAGACACACACACAGACAAACACACAGACACACGCAGACAAACACAAACACACAAACATAGACACGCACAGACACATACTGACACAGACACAGACACACACAGAGACAAACACAGACCACACACAGACAAACACACAGACACACACAGACAAACACAGACACACAATCATAGACACGCACAGACACGCACAGACAAACACAAACAAACACACAGACAAACACACAGACAAACACACAGACAAACACACAGACAAACACACAGACAAACACACAGACAAACGCACAGACACACACAGACAAACACACAGACAAACACAGACACACACAGACACACACAGACAAACACACAGACAAACAGAGACACACACACAGACAAACACACAGACAAACACGCAGACAAACACACAGACAGACACACACACAGACAAACACACAGACAACACAGACAAACACACAGACAAACACAGACACACAGACAAACACACAGACACACACAGACAAACACAGACAAACAAACATAGACACGCACAGACACACACAGACACACACGCAGACACACACAGACACACAGACAGACAAACACAAACAAACACACAGACAAACACACAGACAGACACAGACAAACACACAGACAAACACAGACACACACACATACAAACACAGACACACACACAGACAAACACACAGACAAACACACAGACAAACACACAGTCAAACACACAGACAAACACACAGACAAACACACAGACAAACACACAGACAAACACACAGACAAACACAGAGACACACACAGACAAACACACAGACAAACACACAGACAAACACAGACAAACACACAGACACACACAGAGACAAACACAGACACACACACAGACAAACACAGACACACAGACAAACACAGACACACACACAGACAAACACAGACAAACACACAGACAAACACACAGACACACACAGACACACACAGACACACACAGAGACAAACACAGACACACACACAGACAAACGTACAGACAAACACAAACAAACACACAGACAAACACACAGACAAACACACAGACAAACACACAGACACACACAGACAAACACAGACACACAAACATAGACACGCACAGACACACACAGACACACACACAGACAAACGCACAGACAAACACAAACAAACACACAGACAAACACACAGACAAACACACAGACAAACACACAGACAAACACAGACAAACACACAGACAAACACAGACAAACACACAGACAAACACAGACACACACACAGACAAACACACAGACAAACACACAGACAAACACACAGACAAACACACAGACAAACACACAGACAAACACAGACAAACACACAGACAAACGCACAGACAAACACACAGACAAACACACAGACAAACACAGACACACACACAGACAAACACAGACACACACACAGACAAACACACAGACACACACAGAGACAAACACAGACACACAAACATACACACACACAGACACACACAGACACACACACAGACACACACACAGACACACACAGAGACAAACACAGACACACACACAGACAAACACACAGACAAACACAAACAAACATACAGACAAACACACAGACAAACACGGACGAACACACAGACAAACACAGACACACACAGACAAACACACAGACAAACACACAGACAAACACACAGACAAACACACAGACAAACACAGACACACACACAAACACACAGACAAACACAGACACACACACAGACACACACAGACAAACACACAGACAAACACACAGACAAACACAGACACACACACAGACACACACAGAGACAAACACACAGACAAACACACAGACAAACACAGACAAACACACAGATAAACACACAGACAAACACAAAGTATATACATTTGATAATAATTTTTTTTTAAATGGGAAGGGGGATGTCGAAGAGAGGCATAGGATTTGTAATATTTGAGGCCCGAAGGAAAAGTACCCGATGTGGCCCCAATAGCATCAAATGTACTGAAAGGTGGCCCTCATGTGGTAGCGGGCCCCGAGCAGTTACCTAGTTAATTAATCCAGAACAACGGCAATGATTTCGACGTATAGAATCTATGAGATTTAGAGATATTCCTTAACTGCACTGCCCCATATATTAATTGACATATAGACACATCCCTTAACTGTACTGACCTTTATATTAATTGAGATATAGACACATCCCTTAACTGTGCTGACCTATATATTAATTGAGATATAGACACATCCCTTAACTGTACTGACCTATATATTAATTGAGATATAGACACATCCCTTAACTGTACTGACCTATATATTAATTGAGATATAGACACATCCCTTAACTGTACTGACCTATATATTAATTGAGATATAGACACATCCCTTAACTGTACTGCCCCATATATTAATTGAGATTCATTAATTGCACTGCTCCTTTTATAGCTATGTTAATTTCTCTTCTTTTTTATATGGCCACCTGTTTTGTCAAGGATACACATCCGTACCACCTGTCTTGTCAAAGGTACACATCCGTACCACATGTCTTGTCAAAGATACACATCCGTACCACTTGTCTTGTCAAAGATACACATCCGTACCTATAACAAGTAAACAATGTTAGTTGTTGTCCGCTTGGGTTAAATAAAAATACAATAGACGATAATAAACAGAATTGGAAAAGAATCAATTTTCATGAGCTTTTTTAAAAATCTCTCGAATTGTATAATTAAATATGCAGAATTCACACCCTTTAGTCCGGGTTCTAAATCTTTTCACATAACAACATAACAATTCATACTCTCTATATTCACTTAAAAAGTGTGATTAACACACATGCACGAACAAAATCAAACAGTGTATATTTCATTCAACTTTAACTCCTTCACAAATATGTCGCTGTGTATCCCTTGGGGTATAGGCGGTACTCGGCTCTAGAGTAATGTTGTATTTTTTTTTTCGAGATTTCTGTCAGTGAAAGTCCATGCATGTATAAGAAGTTCATCTGTCACATCTTATATAAACCACAAATTGGACAGTGGTAATCTTTAATATTCATCATAGATTACACTTCAATGGTTATGGAGGCACCACGGGAAACATAGAGGAAACTTTCATAGTGACATGAACAAAAAAGTCTTATAGAAGATCGAACCCGGGACCCTCAGGTCGACCGTTGATCAACTCACTCCCATCGTCAACTCACTTCGATGATCAACTCACTCCGATGATCAACTCACTCCCATGATCAGCTCACTCCGATGATCAACTCACTCCCTTGATCAACTCACTTCGATGATCAACTCACTCCCATGATCAACTCACTTCGATGATCAACTCACTCCGATGATCAACTCACTCCGATGATCAACTCACTCCCATGATCAACTCACTCCCATGATCAACTCACTCCGATGATCAACTCACTCCGCTGATCAACTCACTCCGATAGAACATTTCTATAGAACTTGGGTTTTTTCCACCAACTCAAAAAAGAATTTTTAATTAGAAATGCGTAAAAAAATAAATTAGGTCAAGGCTGATTTGCTTTTGAATAGAAACATAAATTTGAAAAGATCTAAACATAACTCTAGCTTTAATACACAAGTAATAAATCGATTAACGTTTCTGCCAAGCTGCATCACATTAAGGCCAATAGACCTACATCGTGGCGGCACATGGGTGATGGTCAAATAATACAATCTACAAGTCTGTAACAGTGCCGACACATTCAAGGCACTAGAACAAAATCGGCCTTTGTCTTTAAGTTCATGCAATTTGACATAATTCTCCAGTATAATTTTAAGGTGTGTGTGTGGGGGGATGAATCATAAAGGTTCACTTTAGCTGGGTTTTTTTTTAGACACAATGCACCATTTTCGTTTAGTATTTTTCTTGAAAGTCCTGTTTGGTCAATGGTCATACTTCAACTTACACCAAATATTTTGGTTTAAACAATTTTACTGGGTGCATGGCTTTAATTTGAAGAATTTTTTTTTCTTTGTACCAGTTTCTGGACATCTCGAACTCAAATAGGATTATTGTGGATTGAATGAATAGAAATGTTGGTTTTTGTTGTGTTTATAAAGTGAGCCCACAGCTTTATTTGGTTTGAATGTCCACCTGTTAGTGTATATGCATCAGTTATTGTTATAATCACATACGTTGTACGATGTCATCTAAAACATATCAGGCCCTCTGTATGTCATCTAGAACATATCAGGCCCTCTGTATATCATCTAGAACATATCAGGCCCTCTGTATGTCATCTAGAACATATCAGGCCCTCTGTATGTCATCTAGAACATATCAGACCCTCTGTATGTCATCTAGAACATATCAGGCCCTCTGTATGTCAGCTAGAACATATCAGGCCCTCTGTATGTCAGCTAGAACATATCAGGTCTTCTTGATGTCAACTGAAACATAATAGGTCCTTTACATGGCAGGATTCACGGGAATCAAACTTGAGAATCGAATATACCATTTTGTTTCAAATCACATAGATTCCATTTCAATCACGTGTTGGAATCGGAAACAATTTCGGAATCGAAATATAAAAAAAACAAGCAATTAAGCCTGTTCCATTCTGGACACAGGACATGTTAGCACATTTTCGTGTTATGTATCAGTACGTTTGTTAGCTTTCAGTAAATATTTGTAAATTTTGGAAATGTTTATAAATTCAATTGTGTAATGCATATATCTGTAAAAAAATATTATAAAGACGTTTCTTTATATTTGAAAAAAAAAGTGGTTTGTGGTTACTGAAATAGGACTCATAATCAGTGGCGTCACTAGGGGGTGCGGGGGGTGTGGACCGCACCGGGTGACACCCTCACAAGAGGTGACACCAAAATGCAAAATGTCTAGTTTTAGGCCTATATTCTTATTTTGTAATTTAAAATAAGTCAAAGCCGTATTTAATTTTTAAAAATAAATAAAAATATCTCCGATTATTAACAACAAATGACTTTATAAGGCTTCGAAAAAAAATTAATGCCCAATATAAAAATATCTCCGATTATTAACAGACACTGCGTACTTTTTATTATTAATTATTTTAATGGAATTATTGGTATGCTTGCACTGACCTATAGATATCAATTATTTATCCTTCTATTGTCGTTGTAAATCTATTTATAAATTTTGCTAAGAATGCTGTATGTCTATGGGGTGTCATGAGAGGGGTTACACCATGAGTTACCGCACCTGGTGACACCAACCCTAGTGACGCCACTGCTCATAATTGAAAACATTCGAAATTGTAGTCATTTAATCGTCCGAAAACTCCGTCAATTGTTGCATAGCTCTGATACTTTCAATTAAACTCAGAACACAATCTTACTATTTCATTTGATGAGTTCCTTAATAAATCTTGGTGAAACTACGTGCTGCAGTATTTCGCACCAAATGAATGGGTTATTGAACGTACAAGGTGTAGAATGGGGCCATATATATAATATATAAGCCCCTTAGGAGCCCTGAAGCCCGGCCCTCAGAGGTCCTATCGTGAAATGAACTTTTGATGTACACTTGGCAAGCCAAGACCTACAAAATGATATATACATCATGGGTCTATGACTTATGGTTGCTGAGATATAGGGCGCTCCTTTGTTGATATAGCTTATATAGTAAAAAACGGTACTTTACAAGCCCCCTTTTACGGCCCTCAAAGGTCAGATCGCGAAATGAACTTTTGCTGCACACATGGCAGGCCAGGACCTACAAAATGATATATACATCATGGGTCTAGGACTTATGGTTGTTGAGATCTAGGGTGATGACGGACAGACAGACAGACAGACAGACAAAACGGGGACAAACGTATAAATATTGGTCACAATTTGGATATCAGCACATTGGTAAAATATATAATCCGATGGCTAGATTGATTGATCCGATGGCTAGATTGATTGATCCGATGGCTAGATTGATTGATATTTTGATTTAACTCCTACTGGATTACAGCAAAAAGCTTTTTTGAGTAAAACTTTCCTTAACCAGTCTATAAAATGTCATTACAGGGGAACCATTACATGTATTACATTTCGCGCTGTTTATTCAATGCGCTAAATCGATTTTCCCTTTGTCCACCGTCCTACAAGATGTCTCTCATAGTTGTTGCTAATTCCACCATTTTAAAATCCACGGGATACGACCTGCCTCTAATTCAGGCGATTCACTCATTTTTTTTTCTTTTAATAAACCAAATGCCGCAGCAAAGCTCCATGTACATGCACTTGATGAGTGAATTACAAAAGAATCAAATCAAAGCCTGTGGGGACATGAATACAACTCATACCGTCTTGATGTTGAATTAGACAATATTGCAAAATTCATGCTTTGTCCTGACAAATTCGTTTTGTTAGAGAGTTCTGTTTGCTTCCTTTCATTTCAGTAATGACGTCTATTAAGTACTCTCAAACATTTGTTTGACTGCCTGATCTGTTTTTATCAGACAACGAGATAATTATTGTGACGCGAGATTTTATTTTATTTTTAACATTAGCTTTGTTTCATCTTTGATTTCATTTTTTTTTTTTGTATCTTTCTTTCTGGTCATTTGTGAACAGATGAAAGTGATGTTTTTTATTGATTAAAAAATTATTTTATTAATTTAAATTTGTTTTTTTTTCGTAACTTTATTATTATTTTTTTTTGCCAACGTTCCAATTAAGTACGAATTTGAAGTCTTGACCGATGCTGTTTACGGGGCCGTGGTGGCAATACGGTGGTCATTCAAATGAGACCACTGACCACTGTCCATCGCTATGCAGAAGTAAGAGTTGGACTGCACATTTCTTGATCGCGAGCAAAAACTGACATTGTATTTCACAGAATATAAATATCATACAGAAAACGGATCGCTAATTGAAAAGTCCTCTAAAAAAAGACTTCAGAAAATGCTGCCATTTCTGTTATTTCCCTTTTTTAATAATGCACACATAGTGCAATAACAACAAATATGCCCGCTGTAAGAAGTATCAATTTAAATTAAAGGCGTGCATTATGTATGCTACAGACTCTGTGGGTGGGTTCAGTGGTGTGACTAGGTTTGGGGGAGGGTGTAGTCAAAGAGGGCCGCCCTTACTCTGCTATCAGTCAGGGGCAGCACCTGTCGTACTCAAATTCATTCATGCCCAATCGCCTTTGATTCATTTGCACCATGCCGAGTTGCCTTTGATTCATTAGCACGATATCTAGCCGCCTTTGATTCATTAGCCAGGTACCCATTTATATCTGGTTGGACTAATGGGACTTTAAACCAGTTTTCACCAGGACATGGAAACAATTCCCTTATTTATCACCGAGGATTGAACCCAGGACTCTCAGGTCGACAGTCGAGCGCTCTACACCACCGGCCATCCGTCCCACCACCTTCACAAAAGACCTGGGCAATTGAAAAAGCCCTAAAGCATGAAAAATCACAATTCTCGTACCAAGTGTTCTAAATAAATTACAAGTTTAGAACATTTGTTTAGTGGCTCGTTACTTACCACAGAACTCAACTGATTACATTTTAATCAATACATTAATCATAATAAACATTTGATTACAGTATCGTATTTAGTTTATTTTTCTTAAAATTGTCCTTTTTTTAAATTCGATACTTGTAAAAAAAATGAAATGTATCGATTATTTGATAACACAGCAAACGTATAACATTTCACATTAAAAACTGTAAACCTTTGGCGAAAAAAAATAGTTTACATGTAAATTGACGCGATAGATAAAAAAAACATTTCGATGAAATCCTAAAAGTCTTTGACGCGGTTATGGCTTGGTTTGGTTTCGAACCAGGCACGCTTTAAAATGATAAGTCAGCGCTTCCCTTTCCGCTGTCTACAAGAGGCGCGCGCAGACGGTTGGATTTAGGATACATGTTCGGCACGCGACGCTCAATATATGTGATAGATGTACAAAAAGAAAATTCACAGATGTACATCGCAATATCACATGATATACAATTATAGACATATGTGTACATCGTACAATCACGAGATAAACAATTATAGGCCTATGTGTATATCGTACAATCACATGATATACAATTATAGGCATATGTGTACATCGTACAATCACTTGATACACAATTATAGGCCTATGTGTACATCGTACAATCACATGATATACAATTATAGGTCTATGTGGAGCTGTGTAAAGGTTTTGCGCGAGTACGCTAAACAGGGGCTAATCTTCGTTAGAGATGGGCCTTTTGTTCACTAGATGGGCCTTTTCTTTACTAGATGGGCCTTCTTAACTAGATGGGCTTTTTCTTCACTAGATGGGCTTTTCCCTTCACTAGATGGGCTTATTCTTCACTAGATGGGCTTTTCCTGTCACTCTATGGGCCTTTTCTTCACTAGATGGGCTTTTCCCTTCACTAAATGGGCTTATTCATCACTAGATGGGCTTATTCTACACTAGATGGGCCTTTTCTTCACTAGATGGGCTTTTCCCTTCACTAGGTGGGCTTCTTCTTCATTAGATGGGCTTTTTCTTCACTAGATGGGCCTTTTCTTCACTAGATGGGCTTTTTCCTTCACTCTATAGGCCTTTTCTTCACTAGATGGGCTTTTTCCTTCACTCTATGGGCCTTTTCTTCAATAGATGGGCTTTTTCCTTCACTAGATGGGCTTCTTCTTCACTAGATGGGCTTTTTCTTCACTAGATTGTCTTTTTCCTTCACTCTATGGGCCTTTACTTCACTAGATGGGCTTTTCCCTTCACTAGATGGGCTTATTCTTCACTAGATGGGCCTTTTCTTCACTAGAAAGGCTTTTTCTTCACTAGATGGGCTTTTTCTTCACTAGATGGGCTTTTTCTTCCACCGCCTGAGAGAAGATAGCGTAAGATAGTGATAAAAAGGAGTACATATTTCTAGAACAGGAGATGAAATAAAACAGTTTACTGGCTAATAACCTGTAAACTCGTGTCTTCTGGTCATTTCCTGGGTATATCTTCTGACCTATTGACCATTGCTCTGCTCCACATATTGACTGTATTGTCCAACTTATCTCATGCACATTAAAGTTTATTGTAGAATTAAATGTGACTAGTGACCATTGATGGGCATAATACATGGACTTTTGACATAGTCATGCTTACCAGTGGATCATTTCAGATAAATGTATAATCTATGAAATGTATTTATGGTGTGAAATGTAGAATAAAAACAGATATTTGGTCAGTATTTATGGAACAAGTCCAGCATACGACAAAGCATACAGTCTAATACACACATGAATACACATATGGCTTTTGTTACTTGTGCAATGCGCTTGTCATTATGTGTAGATTGTTGTCCGGATTTGTTAATTCAAGTCCCTGAACGGGTGATATGTTTATCTCTAGGATCCTATAAACTGTTTTCACAGTGCCCTACTTTCAACCAGATCAATGCCATATCTACTGGTTCTCACCGGAGATCGAACGAGGGACCCTCATGTCGACATTAGAGCGCTTTACCGCACGACCATCCGTCCCCACACCACCACTCTAGTAGTCGATTGATTGGAGAAAAAACACATTTAATTATAAAAAATAATCATGTTGAAATTTCACTTTGTCACCTTCATCAATATTTCAACCTTCGATTCTCCTCAACAAATACTCTTTCACATCGCTGTACATTGGGCAAAAAAGAGATGAACAGGCAAACAAATTAGCAGACATAAAAAAAACACAATAAAATCTCCAAACAGCTTAGCATATTTACTAGCCGGTCGGGAATATTAACAAAGAAAAAAAAATGATAAAACATTTTCTAGCCAATTGTTACTTTGATCCAATATTTTTTTTTTCTGTAGACAATATGCCAAAACGTAAATCTTTCCCGCTATCTCAATTATTCGTATGTACGAAAAAATGTAAATCCAAAATTGATAAATGTTTTATTAAAATGTCAAATCTATACTGGCAATATACAAATCTGGCCATGCGAGTCGAGTCGTGAAGCGAACGTGAGCAGCAAGGCGTTCAGGCGAGACGTAATATCTACGATGGACGGGGGGAAGAAAACTACAGACACAAATTGATTTCTTCTGCTTCCAAGTTTTCATACTTATTTTTAAGTCTATATAAGCTTCACCCATATTTCGAATCCCTCCCATCCAGCCCCCATGCCGTCGCTCTAATCCCAACCTACCACTGTATACCTTAATAGTAGACCGACCACCGGACATTTCTTGTAGTGGAAAATGGGGTTGGGTGAATTAATTGTGCAGTGGCCGTGTTTTGCTTTGGCGCGTGGGTTTGAATCTCATTTTGATGCCCCTTGAAGTTGTTTACACGCAAGACATAGACTTGAGTATAACTAGTGTCTTCATGGCTCTAGTAGCTCATCAAGGGATATAGAGCTGGGAATAGACTTGAGTATAACTAGTGTCTTCATGGCTCTAGTTGTACAGCAAGGGATATAGAGCTAGGAATAGACTTGAGTATAACTAGTGTCTTCATGGCTCTAGTAGTATAGCAAGGGATATAGAGCTGGGAATAGACTTGAGTATAACTAGTGTCTTCATGGCTCTAGTTGTACAGCAAGGGATATAGAGCTGGGAATAGACTTGAGTATAACTAGTGTCTTCATGACTCTAGTAGCTCATCAAGGGATGTAGAGCTGGGAATAGACTTCAGTATAACTAGTGTCTTCATGGCTCTAGTAGTACAGCAAGGGATATAGAGCTGGGAATAGACTTGAGTATAACTAGTGTCTTCATGACTCTAGTAGTATAGCAAGGGTTATAGAGCTGGGAATAGACTTGAGTATAACTAGTGTCTTCATGGCTCTAGTAGTATAGCAAGGGATATAGAGCTGGGAATAGACTTGAGTATAACTAGTGTCTTCATGGCTCTAGTAGTATAGCAAGGGATATAGAGCTGGGAATAGACTTGAGTATAACTAGTGTCTTCATGGCTCTAGTAGTACAGCAAGGGATATAGAGCTGGGAATAGACTTGAGTATAACTAGTGTCTTCATGGCTCTAGTAGTACAGCAAGGGATATAGAGCTGGGAATATACTTGAGTATAACTAGTGTCTTCATGGCTCTAGTAGTATAGCAAGGGATATAGAGCTGGGAATAGACTTGAGTATAACTAGTGTCTTCATGGCTCTAGTAGTATAGCAAGGGATATAGAGCTGGGAATAGACTTGAGTATAACTAGTGTCTTCATGGCTCTAGTAGTATAGCAAGGGATATAGAGCTGGGAATAGACTTGAGTATAATTAGTGTCTTCATGGCTCTAGTAGTATAGCAAGGGATATAGAGCTGGGAATAGACTTGAGTATAACTAGTGTCTTCATGGCTCTAGTAGTATAGCAAGGGATATAGAGCTGGGAATAGACTTGAGTATAACTAGTGTCTTCATGGCTCTAGTAGTATAGCAAGGGATATAGAGCTGGGAATAGACTTGAGTATAACTAGTGTCTTCATGACTCTAGTAGCTTATCAAGGGATGTAGAGCTGGGAATAGACTTGAGTATAACTAGTGTCTTCATGGCTCTAGTAGTACAGCAAGGGATATAGAGCTGGGAATAGACTTGAGTATAACTAGTGTCTTCATGGCTCTAGTAGTATAGCAAGGGATATAGAGCTGGGAATAGACTTGAGTATAACTAGTGTCTTCATGGCTCTAGTAGTACAGCAAGGGATATAGAGCTGGGAATAGACTTGAGTATAACTAGTGTCTTCATGGCTCTAGTAGTATAGCAAGGGATATAGAGCTGGGAATAGACTTGAGTATAACTAGTGTCTTCATGGCTCTAGTAGTATAGCAAGGGATATAGAGCTGGGAATAGACTTGAGTATTACTAGTGTCTTCATGGCTCTAGTAGTATAGCAAGGGATATAGAGCTGGGAATAGACTTGAGTATAACTAGTGTCTTCATGGCTCTAGTAGTATAGCAAGGGACATAGAGCTGGGAAGTTTCAATACTGAATGGCAGTGGCGTGGTTAATGTACTGCGGGGAGTGCCGTCACAGAGAGCGCCTAACTAGCAAGAGGCGCTAAAAGAGCGCTGATAAATGTTTTTCGCACGTTTCACATTTGGAGGAGGGCGCCAAAAAAAAGTAATTAGCACAGGGCGCTACAATAGCTAGCTATGGCTCTGTTGAGTGCATTGAATAATTAATCGCATCCCTGTCTGGGTCTCCGAGAACTGAATGCATCTAGTATTTAATGTGAATAATAGATACCGGTTAATGGATACCGGTTAATAGATGCCGGTTACTAGATACCGGTTAATAAGCTGTAGATTCAAATAGTTCCATACTTTTGATAGGAATGGTTTGTGGAAAGCTGATCTTGAGCCTATTTTAGATTTACGAAAATAGATCTATCGAATCTACACACAAAAATAATAACAAAAATTTCTATATCAGTTTGATATTCTTGGATGTTAATAATGACTGACCAGATATCGATATTTAATATCTCAGGTATAACATTTTATTCTGTTAAAAATATATCACTTGTTAATGGGAAATACTTTATAGTCTAGTTCAGTGGTAGGCAAACGTAATTAAACGCGGGCCACACTGAGTCCTTATATTGACAGATTGAGGGAGCGTTAATAGGAACTATCATAGATGAAATGTAAACATCATTGATGTGAAATAACATTACGGTACGGAGCGCGGGGCGTGTCATAAATGCCATTGGTCACATGTGGTCCCCGGGCCGTAGCACGCCCTTGACTGGTGTAATAATTATATTTGGCCTCGAAATTTAGATTAGCGTAGTTAACTGGCCACTTTAGGAAGTAGATTTAGCAGACGATAGTAAGGACAGACGACCACAGAGATTGAATAAGGAAGGACGTAATTAGACAGACAAGATATTATTTATGTAAATCTCAAGATATTACATCATTCACTCTACAGTATTGTGGGTATTACGAAAGTATTGCTATTTCTATAATTGCTGAAAATAAGAATATCATTCTTATATATATATATCAATTAGCCAACAGTCTATTCACTGATTTTTATTACATTGTACATGTGTTACGTCTCTGTGAGCACTTCAATAAATAATTATACAAGAATTTCCGAAGAGACAATACTAGACATTTATATACACCTGCCCAGAAGCAGAAGATCCACAGCACAGAAGAAATAACAATAAATAAAATATATATATATATATATATATATATATATATATATACAACTATACCATAAATGGCTCTATAAACGTACCCATGACAACTGGTCTAGTCTGTATGACAGTAATGTCTTCTTTGACGGACAGATCGGTATGCTATGTAACTCTCTCACACAGAAAAAAATAAAATAAAGTGTAACTAATTAGGTCAAGGCCATCTCCGACCAGTATACTTCATTCACTTTATACATTATACACCATATACTCGAACTATACAGTCTAAAGTATACATATTATGTTCAGTAAACTGAAATAATGAGGAGGGAGGAAGGGGGTTCTAAAAAAAATATAATGGCGAACAGCAGACGATATCGTTACAAGGATACATCATGTCCAGCGAATGAATCAGTAAGTATGTCAACGAATAAAACATTCGTCTATATTTGTACATTTTGTACTTGCCTTAAATAGACAAACTATAGATATCCCATAATTATATCAGATGATAATACTCTCGTGACCACAGAATACATATCATTTGTACTCTGTGGTGGTGAGATTATATATCTAAAACATAAGAGTTCTAAGTTATTTATAGCATACATCGCGATTCTTATTAATGAGCGATAGCCAATGACGTCATCAAAAAATAAGAACACTAAAATTATAAATAAAAAACAATAGCGTCATGAAAAAGGAAGTTTCGAAATATTTTACAATTTTCTGATTTGAATCACAGATTAGATACTATATAATCTGTGAGTTGAATTAAGTTGCACGCTATTGCTTCCGATTGTTTTTTTTTTTCTTAAAAACTTTAAAATATTTTTTTATTACCATCAATGATATATTTACCATTACTGATTAAAGATAAATAAGAAAGCAAGTGGAGGTAAATTAAAATGAAAATTTTAAAGCTTTATTCAGGAGCCATATGCGCCTCTAATTCTATACTGACTATTATATTTGTTTCCTGTTCTAATATTACCAATGTAAGTAGGCTATGACTGACTATATGACTGCTTAGTTCTCAAATTATCCTCCAGATTAGTCCCTGCGTGATCGCCGTAATGACCTGGACCAGCGGTCACCCAGTGCGAGCTACACTGGTGCTTCCCCCCCCCCCCACACACTCCCAATAAATCCTTCTGAAAAAGTGCAAAAACACTTTTCATGTTTAATTAGGGTGTAAGATAACTTCCTTCATCTTGTTTGATATTTAGTGTCCTCACACGGTCTTTTCTAGGAAGCGACCGATAATCGGATGGGTATCGGACGGGTATTGGCCCTATCGGTTGATATCGGATCTGCCGATTTTTGTAGGGAGCGACCGATAATCGAACCGATATTGGCACTATGGGTTAATTATCATACCGGCCGTTTTTTTTTTTGGCTGCCGATACATTGTTGTTTTTTTTTTCACAAATCTAGTAACTCTAAACTGGTTTTGGTTTACAGAGTTAAAGTTTACTTACAAACTTCCAGTTAACTGTTCACCTGAGTGAAGTGATTTACTGATATAATTAAGTGTTTTTAATTTTTCAAACTTTTTTAAAAATCTGCTACAAGTAAATTCAGTAAAAATTACAACGATTAACGAAGAAAATTATTTTAATTTCATCACAACTTTCACAAGTTAGTGAAGTTACAATTAACAATTAATACATTTTTTACTTTTTTAGTTTGACATTAATTATTTACAACTTTATCTTACTTTTCTGTTTGTGTACAAGTAAAAAGTAAACAATAAACATGCAGTTTTCTGAGATTATGCAGGCATGGTTTGTGTTTCTGACTTCGGTCTTCCAATCTGTTCTTCTAATCTTCTTCATCTGCAAGACACCCTTTCATAAATAGCAAAATATCGGTATCGGCAAAAATACTGGGGAAAAATATCGGTATCGAACTATCGGTAAAAAGGCATATCGGTCGCTCCCTAGCACTCATTTCTCTAAGAATAGGTCTGAATGTTGCTTGTAGCCCTTGCCTTGATTTCATTCCAGCATTTCGCTTATTCTGTGTGACCACTTATTAGCTTCTAAACATCATAGCTGTAGTGCTATTATGTATGCCTTCACGTTGAATTCACTGCTACCGCTCTTGATGTTCATGTGTACAATTTTGTTTTCCATTCTGTGGGAAATACTGCTAAATTATTGGAAATCGCTTAAACAGTCAATGTTTTTACATATTACCAGATTAACCCAATCAATTCCAAATTTCATGCCGTACAAACACGTTTATATGTTACAGTGAACAACAAACACGTTCATATGTTACAGTGAACAACAAACACGTTCATATGTTACAGTGAACAACAAACACGTTCATATGTTACAGTGAACAACAAACACGTTCATATGTTACAGTGAACAATAAACACGTTCTTGTGTTACAATGAACAACAAACACGTTTATATGTTACAGTGAACAACAAACACGTTCATATGTTACAGTGAACAACAAACACGTTCATATGTTACAGTGAACAACAAACACGTTTATATGTTACAGTGAACAACAAACACATTTATATGTTACAGTGAACGACGAATAATATCTCGGAGCTAAACTTCTACCGCCGTCTCCAGTACAGTCCCAGACTTGCAGTGGTTCACTTCTATCGCTGTATCAAGTAAAGCCCGTGTAAAGTCAGTGGTTTATGCAAATGAACGTCGTTATTTCGAATATTTTGATTAATCAAGTTTCTTTAATTCAATGGAATGGTTAAAGATATTCCAATTGTTCTGGGGACATCTAAATATTCTCACGGACCCCAGGCTGCTGACCGCAGAATTTAACGGTTTATGTACAGGACCGACCAATAACTTAAGAGCAAGATTGTTGAAATAATACGACATTAGAAGAACTCACTTTCAGTCATGGCCCTATCATTAGAACGTCTTTATCTGCAGGGCTGTTCCATGTTTTTACGATCTCAGTGATATATCTGAATATCTTCGATTATTATACTACCAATACGATGTATTATTATTTTCATCTAATCTTAATTCACTTTCATTTATATTTTGTACATGTCAGTACAGACAAATACTTGAGTTTTTTTGTTATGTAATAATGTACTGTAATTCAAAAGGAACATTAAAAAGTAAATTGTATATGGAAAAGTATTGTAGCATTCTGAAGAAATATAAGTTCCACACGAAGACTAAAAAATCCCTGATTTTATTACCGATAATTAGCCTGTATGTTCTTATTGCTTCATTAATGATGAGCAAACCTTTCGTTATACCAAAAGCAAATTAAGCTCATGCAACATTGTACGACTCTTGGCAATCTTTGAAAGCATGCATTTTTTTAGCGCCTGTCTGGCAAGAAGCTAAAACTACTTCATTCGTAATTCGACATAAAACAGACAAAATGGCAAGCTGGAGAGGCACAAGACACCAGCCAGTCAATGCAGAGCTCTCTAAGAACAGAAGGAAAAAAAAAACTACAGAACAGGAAGTAAAATGTGGCCACAATTCTAGCCAGAGAAATGTTGGAGGTAGTGCTTGCCAGGAATTTTTGGGAGAGTGGTGATTTTTTTTTTAATAAAATTTCTGGATGTCACGTTAACTTTAAAACTCTAAATCTAACAACATTTTTTTTAAATGAGGTGAAAAGAAAGTACCTCCTTGGGGGGAGGGAGGGGGGATCTTTAACACATCACATTTAAAAGGAACTACAACTTGAAGGCGTCCTTTAGGACCTAGGTCTATAATTTCTCGACACTACAGTTGGCAATGGATACCCATTGTGAAGGAGTTAATTATAACATTATTTTATTTGTGCATATGTGTTTAATCACATTTTTTAATTGTCTAGAGATTATAAATTTTTATGTAGTTATGTAACGTAGTGAAACGTCACTTGTCTCTTGCTTAGATACAAGCCTTGGAGATTTTTGAGGAGTTACTTACTTGAGCTTGAACTAGGAGGTTGTATTTAGTTTTTCTCTATGAGAGTTCTTTTTCATGTCTTGAGACAGCAAAACGTATATCTAGTTGGTAGTTTTCTTAAAGTTAAGTATTGATGAAAGTCAGTTAATAATAATATATTTGAAGTGAAATGTGACGTAATATGACTTCGATTTATCGTAATGTCGTCGTTTAATAATTGTCGTTGAATCAGCTGTATAGACTTGTGACTTTCATTTGAATGTATTTGTGATGAACACTTAAAGCAACACCACGCTACCGTACGCATCCAGTACCACAACATTAAAGACCCAAACCATACACCTCGACACCCATACATAAAGTAAAGGGCTAGGGTGAGGGTGAACTTTAAATAATGTTTATCTTTCGTTAAAAATGTCAACATCATGTCAGGGATGGGTAAGGGGTTAAATGCTGATATAAGAGAAAGATTTACATGTGTATGTTTCCAGGGAACTGATATTCCAGGGAACTGATCTAGCGATACAGAGGTTGTTTAAAACATTCATTTTCTACTTCTGTGTGTACGTTGAAATATTTCAATTCTGATTCTATTTATTTTTTTTAATTTCCTGAGACTTGACAAAATCCAAACCACTTTTAAAAAAAACATCAGATTGATGGGTGTGAGAGGGTTAACTCATGGGTGTGAGAGGGTTAACTCATGGGTGTGAGAGGGTTAATTGTTGAGTGTGAGAGGGTTAACTTTTGGGTGTGATAGGGTTAACTGATGGGTGTGAGAGGGTTAACTGTTGGGTGTGAGAGGGTTAACTGTTGGGTGTGAGAGGGTTAACTGTTGGGTGTGAGAGGGTTAACTGTTGGGAGTGAGAGGGTTAACTCTTGGGCGTGAGAGGGTTAACTGTTGGGTGTGAGAGGGTTAACTGTTGGATGTGAGAGGGTTAACTGTTGGGTGTGAGAGGGTTAATTGTTGGGTGTGAGAGGGTTAACTGTTGGGTGTGAGAGGGTTAAATGTTGGGTGTGAGAGGGTTAACTGTTGGGTGTGAGAGGGTTAACTGATGGGTGTGAGAGGGTTAACCAATGAAATGAAAGACATTGCCAGGTATGTGAGAGTGGCTGAGTGAAAAATACACTAAAATTTAATCTTTGACTCTGAATAGACTGTAGAATGTTTAATATTAGTAATTGCATAAATGTCATAGCTTATTTAAATACACGTTTGTTGCCTTTCGTAATATGAAGACATTTGTATGATGCATTTTATTGTGTAAAAAGATAAGTTAAAGCGAATTATGGGCTTTTTACATATTTTAAAGGAAAGGAATGGGCAACATACGGCTCGCGGACCACGTAAGAACCGTTGAAAAGTTTTATCATGTCCAGTACTTTTAAATACATTTAATTAATTTCTATCTTACATACACGTCTCTATATGCAGGTCCATTGGACCTTCACCCAATGTCTGCTCCTGATCCAGCCTTCTGTTAAAATCATGAAGCCAGAGTGACCAGTGATTGAAAAAAAGTTTGTGTACACCTGGTTTATACAGTACACCTGGTTTATACAGTTCACCTGGTGTATACAGTAGACCTGGTTTATACAGTACACCTGGTGTATACAGTAAACCTGTTTTATATCGTACACCTGGTTTATACAGTACACCTGATTTATACAGTACACCTGGTTTATACAGTACACCTGGTTTATACAGTACACCTGGTTTATACAGTACACCTGATTTGATAATAATATGAAGCTGAGCACTTTCCGTAACATAGCACATACATTGATCCTCCTTAGGGCTCATAAGTGGGGAGAAGGCCAGTGCCGATCCTAGCGATTTGGGGGCCCCGGGGGGGGCTTGGCCTCTTTGGGTGCCCTGTATTTTGACATCGACACCATGACATGAGATAATGTATTTAATATTTAATGTACAAAAAACATTTGGGGCCCGGGGGGAACTTTCCAATTTGGTCCCTCCCTCCCCCCACCCGAAGTACGCCTCTGGAGAGGGCAGTGCATAGACTATATATATATATATATATATATATATATATATATATATATATATATATGTGTGTGTGTGAGAGAGAGTACATATTGAGGCATCTCTAGAATCATATTTTATAAGAATTTTGAGAATAGTTTTCCTTTCCAATAGAAAGGCTTTGACATTTCATGCATACTTATCGCTTTAAAGTAGTAGTAGTAGGCAAACCGTCCATCTCGAAAGATGATGGTAGCGCACTGGTTAGTCATCTAGTCGTTTTTTTGATAGCAGGTTCTTGAGTGACTCAGCAGACCGATCCTGGACTGGCAGACTCTTCCACAGTGGCCACAAATGAAGCTGAGTGGGGGACCGAGGGCCTGTTTCTGTCTTACGGTCTTCCTTCTCTGTCTTTTGGTCTCCTGCTGTCGGTTCCTTACTTGTTCACCATTAAGAATGCCTTTGTGAACAGCCTGACGCCACCCACTCCGGTCGTCGGCGAGCTGTTCCCAATTGTCGAGGCTGATGCCGGTCAGTTTGAGGTCGCGTTTGCAGACATCCTTGAATCGCAGTTGCGAGCGACCAGCGGGGCGATGCCCGGTGGCGAGCTCGCCATATAGGATGTCCTTTGGTATGCGTCCATCTTGCATTCGATGCACATGACCCAGCCAGCGTAGACGCCTTTGGCACAGAAGGAGATGCATGCTCAGTGAGCTGGCTTGTTTGAGCACGGCAGTGTTGGTGATTTTGTCCTGCCATCTGATGCCAAGGATGCGACGGAGACAGCGGAGGTGGAAGCTCTCGAGTCGATTTTCCTGTTTGGTATAGGTAGTCCAGGTTTCGCTGCCATATAAAAGAGTGCTGAGAATACATGCCTGGTATACCTTGAGCTTGGTGTTCAGTGTCAAATGTTTGTTAGTCCATACTCGTTTGCTTAGTCTGGCCATGACACTGGTTGCTTTGGCAAGCCTCTTGTCGATCTCGTCATCCAGGGACAGACTGCTGGTGATGGTGGAGCCCAGGTATGTGAATTTGTCGGTGACCTCCAGAACTTCATTGTCGATGGTGATTGAGGGTGGAGCTGGGATGCCTTGACCCATGATGTTGGTTTTCTTGATACTGATGGTCAGTTCGAATTCTATGCATGCTTGAGCTAGGCGATCCATCAGGAGCTGTAGGTGTTCCTCTGTGTGTGCTGTCAGGGCTGCGTCATCAGCGAACAGCATGTCTCTGATAAGGATAGTGCGGATCTTGGTTTTTGCTCTTAGGCGGGCCATGTTCAGCAGCTTCCCATCACTTCTGGTATGTAGGTAGACACCTTCTGTAGAGTCTTTAAATGCGAAATTCAGCATCATAGAGAAAAATATGCCGAATAGTGTAGGCGCTAGAACACAGCCTTGTTTTACTCCGCTTTTGATTGTAAAGGGTTCTGAAGTGTCCCCGTCGTAGCTGACTACTCCCTGCATATTATCGTGAAAGGAGGTTATGATGTTGAGTAACTGAGGTGGACATCCGATCTTCTTCAGTAGCAGGAACAGGCCGCTTCTGCTTACTAAGTCAAACGCCTTGGTTAGGTCGATGAAGGCGATGTACAGCGGCATCTGCTGTTCTCTGCACTTCTCCTGGAGCTGACGCACTGAGAATATCATGTCGACAGTGGATCTTTCTTGTCGGAAGCCGCATTGTGATTCGGGGTACACGCGGTTTGCGAGAACCTGAAGACGGTTGAGAACCACGCGTGCAAAGGCTTTGCCTACAATGCTCAGCAATGAAATACCCCTGTAGTTGTTACAGTCACTGCGATCCCCCTTATTCTTGTACAGAGTGACTATCTTGGCGTTGCGCATGTCTTGCGGAACTCTGCCTTCCTTCCAACATAGGCAGAGGAGCTCATGGAGTGGCTCTAATAAGGCAGGTTTTCCGCATTTGATGATTTCAGGCGGGATGCCATCCTCACCCGGCGACTTACCACTGTTCAATGGCTTTACTGAGTTCATCCATGGTAGGTTCAGCATCCAGCTCCTTCAGGACGGTCAAGTCTTCTATATCGTCCAATGCACTCTGTGTGACAGAGTTTTCACTGGAGTACACCTCTAGATAGTGTTCCACCCACCTGCCCATTTGCTTGCTTTTGTCAGTGATGATATCCCCTGATTTGCACTTCAAGGGTGCAGTCTTCTTTGATGATTTGCCAGTTGCTTGCTTGATGCCTTCATACATCCTCCTTATGTTGCCAGTCTCCGACGCTTGCTGGATGCTATAAGCCAGTTGAAGCCAGTAGTCATTTGCGCAGCTACGGGCAGTCTGCTGGGCCTTTCTCCGAGCAGCCTTCAGCTCCAGAAGATTATGCTGACTTGGGTCGCGTTTGTAGCTTATCAGTGCTTTTCTCTTGGCATCAATGACGGGCTCTAGTTCAACAGCGTTTGCCTCAAACCAGTCGATATTCTTGTGCTCCTTTGTACCATACGTCAGAGCAGCAGCTCTGTAGATAGTGTTCCGGAGCGAATTCCACATATCTTCTGCATTCGACTCTTGGTTGCAGCTTTGCAGTTCCCCCAGCCTTGCTATGAACTCCTGGTTTTTGGCTTGGTTGGTGGTTTGACTGGTGTTGATTTTTGGCTGGCATTTCTTTTTGGAATGATGGAGTCTCTTGGGGCGCAGCTTTATCTTGGAGGCAATGAGGGAGTGGTCTGTATCGCAATCGGCGCTATGGTAGGCTCTGGTGTTACGAACGTTATTCAGAGAGTCGCGCCTGGTGATGATCAGGTCCAACTGATGCCAGTGATTTGATCTTGGATGTCTCCAGGACGCCTTGTGACATGCCTTGTTCTGAAAGTAGGTGTTTGTCACGCATAGGCCGTGATAGCAGCAGAGTTCGAGTAATCTCTGGCCGTTTTCGTTCATTTTCCCTATGCCATGGTGACCCAGCACACTTGACCAAGAGTCATGATCAGAACCAACACGAGCGTTAAAATCCCCCAGGAGGTAGAGGTGTTCCGAAGCAGGGACTGCGGCAATTGCGCTGTTTAATAGCTCATAGAACTGGTCTTTAGTCTCCGTGCTGGCTTGCATGGTTGGTGCATAGATGCAGAAGAGGTTGGCGGTACCAGATGCTGTGAATAGACGCAGGGTAAGGATTCTCTCTGTGCCGTGGGAAGGAGGTTCAATCATTTGGAGCAGGGTGTTCTTTATGGCGAAGCCGACTCCGTGTTCTCTGGATTCCTCGACGTCTTTCCCCTGCCAGATAAATGTATAGTGTGCTTCCCTCAAAGATCCAGTCTCTGGGAGGCGCGTTTCTTGTAAGGCTGCCACATCGATGTTTAGTCTGTGCAGCTCAAGATCGATGACTGCGGTCTTGCGGAAGTCATCGATTTTCTGTAAGTCATCTGTCAGTCCAGTGCGCATAGTGCGCACGTTCCAGCTTGCAATGCGGAGAGCTGGAGACTCCGTCTTTATCTTTGAGTGTCTTCCTGGTGCATGTGGTAACGGTCTGCCTGTTGAGCTGCGCTCTAAGCTCCAGGCACCCACTGGAGCAGGCAGGCCGTGGCGGGTCAACACCTTATTGGCCGGGGGCTGCCCAGCTTAAGGCGGGCGGTAGTTGACCAGTGGGACTACGAGGGACCCTCCCACCATTGAAGACAGCCCGTGGCGTCCAGCTCTACGCCAATTGAGCAAGGACTTATAACCCGTAGACTGCTGTCTTCTTGTTTGTGCTCTCGCCGTGAGGCGAGACTGGAGTAACGTCTCCAGAGCGCAGGCCTGGGCGAAGTTTGTGGAGGCCTTGCGCTGCCCAGACAACAGGGCCTCCCTCTCGGCTTTGTCGACGGGGCCCAAGGGGGTGCAAAGCACCACGCTTGGAGACGACTTGGCTGCAGAAGTTGCCGGAAGGACATCGTGAATGGTGTACATCCGTCTTAGGGACCCCGGCTCCTGATTTTTCCTCGGGGTTGACTCCCGCTTTAAAGACAGACATAAATATAGACAGAACAGAAGACATATTAATAGATAGAAGACATACTAATAATACAGAAAGCAGTAAAGAAAGATGTAAGGTTTTTTTGTGTGGGAGAGAGAGAGAGAGGTGGGGGGAGTAAGAGAGAGAGATATATACATTTTAAGGAAACGGTTTCACCCACATACATAAAATTTCTACATCGGTAAAATAAAAACAGCCATTATCCAGGCTGTCACAACGCTGCATCGCCCTCTTGTGGCTGACTCCACTTACACGCAATGCACCTACTGTGTATATCCTGTTTCGAATTACTCATGAATAATAAATGAGCACACAATGTGCGCCATCTATCGGCGGAATAGAACGCAAGCCGAATATAGGTTAAAGATGAATTGAATTTTTTTATCGTGGAGATACAAAAAAATCTGGCAAAGCATCTACCCTGGGCAATCTGACATTCGATGAATTATTAGATAACGCATCTAAAGGCAATGTACATTTGCAGTTTAACAGATCCATACCATTGCTTAATTGTAGCCAGATTTTCATACAAATGCATTCTATTTTTCAATGTATATATTTATTTTCTAGTTATTATTTCCTTCTGTTTTAACACACCAAGGCCACAAATTAAGCATGTTTTTATGCCTGTTGTAAAGATGAAATATTCATTTCATGGAGATAATAATTGACTCTATTAAGTCAGGTGTGTCTCTTGTCTTCATGAGGTAACGGTCTCACCACGGTAGAAATTGGCACAGGACATAATACAGTGCTTACCTTCCCACCAACTGATTTCAGTACCTCACTAAAGATTTGCTCTTTCATATTGTTTTCTGCGGGGAATGAACTCAAGACCTTTATTTCAAAAGTCGAGTGCTTTGCGTAACAAGATCACCCCCACTCCCCTTCCATATATGGGATGAGCAGTGAACGTTGGTTCTATATATATATATATCTACACAAAAGTATTAGAACAGTGGCTCTCAAAAAAGTATGTATGGATTTCCACATTTACTTTGCAGATTTGCTGCACACGTTATTTTTTTTTTTAATCAGCAGAGAAATAGAGTTTTAACCAGCAGAGAAATAGAGTTTTAACCAGCAGAGAAATAGAGTTTTAACCAGCAGAAAAATAGAGTTTTAACCAGCAGAGAAATATAGTTTTAACTGCAGAGAAATAGTGTTTTAACCAGCAGAGAAATAGAGTTTTAACCAGCAGAGAAAAAGAGTTTTAACCAGCAGAGAAATAGAGTTTTAACCAGCAGAGAAATAGAGTTTTAACCAGCAGAGAAATATAGTTTTAACTACAGAGAAATAGAGTTTTAACCAGCAGAGAATTAGAGTTTTAGCCAGCAGAGAAATAGAGTTTTAACCAGCAGATAAATAAAGTTTTAACCAGCAGATAATAAAGTTTTAACCAGCAGATAATAAAGTTTTAACCAGCAGAGAAATAGAGTTTTAACCAGCAAAGAAATAGAGTTTTAACCAGCAGAGAAATAGAGTTTTAACCAGCAGAAAAATAGAGTTTTAACCAGGAGAGAAATAGAGTTTTAACCAGCATAGAAATAGAGTTTTAACCAGCAGAGAAATAGAGTTTTAACTGCAGAGAAATAGTGTTTTAACCAGCAGAGAAATAGAGTTTTAACCAGCAGAGAAATAGAGTTTTAACTATTCATATTTAGACTGTCGATAACTTTAATTATAAATTTTATCACGACACGACCTATCTGAGATTCATCCGCGACCCAACATTTGGTTGAGACCTGCTGTTTGAGGCCTACTGCATTAGTCTGTTATAATTGTATTACTATTTCTATTACTCATCTGCCAGTGTGAAACTGCTCCGAAAAGCACATTCCTTCTTTATCAAAAGTATTCATGACATTTTAACTACTTGTAAATCAACGTTATCTCAACCGATGACTTTGTTCATCGGCCATATGCAGTCTATTCGATAGTCAGTCCGAGGGAAGACATACTTCGAAAATAACTATGTTGTCATCGTTACATAAAGTAAACAATTCTACTCCAGGATTTTATACGAAACTGAGGATAGGAAATTGTAAAAGTATACATGAACAAGGGTTACTGTGACTGTTTTCTTGGGAGCATTTCATTTCTGCTCTTGTACATTTAGGTTGAAGAAGAAATACAAGAATATCATACATATAAACATCATGAATACCATAAATACTAAATTATACTCGGTGACGTAATTAACATCATTGCTGCCCGGGTCGGTCTTGGTAAATGCCGAATCATTCTTATGCCTTAAGTTATTATTGTGGTGAAAATGCTCTCCTGGCTGGTGGCAGAGTAAATAGGGTCCGATGTGTCCCGTCTAACTACGCCACTGTTATCAAATTAGTGCGAATGTTGCTGTCTTTGTAGTGGGCGTTGAACGGCAATCGAAGCAAAAGTTACAGTAAAATAGCAGAGAAGATAACTTGGCCCAGATGTTCTAAATTTATATTGTACCACCGTGTTTCCTTCATTGTTGAGTAGCCTACATGTTTATGGTATATCGTCGAAAACAAAGAAACAAGTATTTATAATTAGGTCAAAAATTTCTCGGACAATTTTATCACTGGTTTGTTAATTGTCAGTGTAATTTTGGCTAATAAGCTGAAAGTAATTGACATTAAATTTCAGTGATTCAAATTGAACCAATGATTTTCAAGCAAGTGTTGTGTTGTTGGGCTAATGACAGAAATATATCTCCAATGGTTTCTTAGTATTGTTGTGAATGAGCAGTCTCATCTATTACTGTATTATCATGTTTGATAAATAGTTAATTATTTATTTATACATATACATGTGACGGATGGCTGAGTGGTGTAGAAGCTCGACTGTCGGCCTGAAAGTTCTGGGTTCAATCCTCCGGGAGAATCCAAGGGAATATTTCCAGCATCTTGTGAAAGTTGGTATCACAATTCCAGAAAGCTTTAAATGGGTACCTCGCTTATGTTGGGGAAGTAAAGGCGGCTGGGCGTTGTAATGACTAAATCCGCATATCCCTAACCAGGCCTTGCTGATCCGTGACTATTATTTTAAAAAAAGAAGTCATCTGTTTTTGAGTTCTTAGACCATTATTTTATTCCACTGTTTTCCAGTTTTCTTTTTTAACAAAAACATCTATGTCAGCCCATTGCTAAGAACGACATCTAAACATCTATGTCTGCCCATTGCTAAGAACGACATCTAAACATCTATGTCAGCCCATTGCTAAGAACGACATCTAAACATCTATGTCTGCCCATTGCTAAGAACGACATCTAAACATCTATGTCAGCCCATTGCTAAGAACGACATCTAAACATCTATGTCTGCCCATTGCTAAGAACGACATCTAAACATCTATGTCTGCCCATTGCTAAGAACGACATCTAAACATCTATGTCAGCCCATTGCTAAGAACGACATATAACATCTATCTCTGCCCATTGCTAAGAACGAAATATAAACATCTATGTCAGCTTATCGCTAAGAACGACATCTAAACATCTATGTCAGCCCATTGCTAAGAACGACATCTAAACATCTATGTCTGCCCATTGCTAAGAACGACATCTAAACATCTATGTCAGCCCATTGCCAAGAACGACATCTAAACATCTATGTCAGTCCATTTGAAACAAAGACATCTAAACATTTATGTCAACCCATTTCCAAGTTTTCTAAAAATGAAAAAAGCGTTGGTTCCCATTAAAATTGCTTTCCAAAATAAAACGAAACGAAATCCACACATTTCACTGTTTAACGTCTATCTGTATCTATCAATAAGGATTGTCTCCCATTTTGTCTCCCCTGAGAACACCATTGCCCCACCCCTCCCTTCACTCGGGTTTTCTTTCAAACAAGTTTTATGTTTCGGTCTTTAGACCGGTGGCTCTCACACTTATTGAAGTGTTGGAACACTACAGGTTAATGGACCGGTGGCTCTCACACTTATTGAAGTGTTGGAACACTACAGGTTTATGGACCGGTGGCTCTCACACTTATTGAAGTGTTGGAACACTACATGTTAATGGACCGGTGGCTCTCACACTTATTGAAGTGTTGGAACACTACAGGTTAATGGACCGGTGGCTCTCACACTTATTGAAGTGTTGGAACACTACAGGTTGATAGACCGGTGGCTCTCACACTTATTGAAGTGTTGGAACACTACAGGTTGATAGACCGGTGGCTCTCACACTTATTGAAGTGTTGGAACACTATAGGTTGATAGACCGGTGGCTCTCACACTTAATGAAGTGTTGGAACACTACAGGTTGATAGACCGGTGGCTCTCACACTAATTGAAGTGTTGGAACACTATAGGTTGATAGACCGGTGGCTCTCACACTTAATGAAGTGTTGGAACACTACAGGTTGATAGACCGGTGGCTCTCACACTTATTGAAGTGTTGGAACACTACAGGTTGATATTTTCTTCATCGGCTCTCTTATAATACAAGTGGCTGGTAACCTTTTAGAAATTAAAAAACTAAATCCATACTTGAAGAATTAAGCACTTCACAAACGATCGTCTGGTCGGCCATTTTGGTCGATGGAAGTTTTCGTATTCGATTTATCTATGTATTATGTTGTTTTTTTTCTTGTTAACTCTGTTTTTTTACAAGGGTTGTGAGTGGATCTAGGAAAACGTAAAGTGGCTTTAAGAAATACAAATGTTCAGTGAGATACGAGTTGAGAAGCATTCTTTCTAACAACTCACTTGAAAAAAAATATGACAGAATTCCCCACGTACAGGCCATTTAGGTAGATTACGAACCAATGGCTGTTTTTATATTCTTCCTTTCATCCAGTTTAAAACCTGCGAACCATAGTGGTGTAGAATACTGAGACATCTATTAGGGTGAAAACATGGGAGTAGAAACTTGTGTACATCTATTAGGGTGAAAACATGGGCGTAGAAACATGTGTACATCTATTAGGGTGAAAACATGGGAGTAGAAACTTGTGTACATCTATTAGGGTGAAAACATGGGACTAGAAACGTGTGTACCTCTATTAGGGTGAAAACATGGGACTAGAAACTTGTGTACATCTATTAGGGTGAAAACATGGGACTAGAAACGTGTGTACATCTATTAGGGTGAAAACATGGGCGTAGAAACATGTGTACATCTATTAGGGTGAAAACATGGGAAAACATGTACTTGTGTACATTTATTAGGTAAAAACAGGGGCGTATTATTATATTTGTTATACAGTTATACCAGCACCACAATAAGGTGATTCTGTTTAACAGTTAGTTAACCAATTTTATGAAAAATATATATACATATATAAATAAATAAAGTGTTTTAAATTAGAAAAAGGAATTAAAAATTCAATTTTTTTTTAAACCAGATTTTTCTACCATTCTTGCCAAGTCTAGTTTTACCTGTCCTAGATTTGGCCGAAAATGATCCAGCCCATCCTGGCATGTTCTTTGTCAATCCATCCACAGAGATCACAATGTATTTCCATCCATCTCCTGGCCAGCATCGTTGATAATCTCGGCATAATTTATTTTTTAAACGGGTTGATATCTGTGATGTCGAATTTCGTAATTGTGTGTATGTGTGTGTTTGTGTGGGTGTCTTTGTGAATTTGAGTGCGTGCGTCTTGAGGCGGAGGGAGTTAAAGATTGACGCACAATATTGCAAGATGAAACAGTAGTTTGAATTCATATTGTTCTTTCTGATTGTTTTGTGTGATGTTGATTATATTTTGATAGTAGTAGTAGTAAAGTTCCCTTAATATGTGTGGTATTAAAAAATACAAGCTGTACCCTGCAAAACATTGCATAGAGTTGTATCCCCTTAGGCTTGATCGGTAGGCTAGGTTATTTTTTTTTCTTTGGTTTCGGACAGATCCGATTTTTTCATGATTGTATTTTAAACTGAAATATTGTTGTATTAATTCTTTACTTTCGATTTAACGCAGAACCCACACCGCTATTATTATATAGATCTTTATATGAATATTATTATTAAATCTTTATATGGACATTAATATTGTATGACACTTATGAGTTATTCCCCAGCGTTTGACTAATGTGAATCTTTCCCCTGAATTTGATACATGTAAGTTATTCTTAAAAGTATGACACATGCAAGTCGTTCCCTTAAGTATGACACATGCAAGTCATTCCCTAAAGTATGACGCATGCAAGTCATCCCTAAAGTATGACACATGTAAGTCATTCCCTAAAGTATGACGCATGCAAGTCATTCCCCAAAGTTTAAGATTAAACGCTCTGCCTTTAACCCCCAAAAAAATCCAGGACAAAAGAAATTCAGAACTTTATTTATCATTAAGTGAAATGTGTGTCTATGTGTCAACCTAAATATAAATCGCTGGATGTAAAGTAGGGCATTGTCAAGTTGATCTGAACAATCTTAAAAAACAGCTATTGTCATATATTACTTTTAAAAAAATATGAAACCAACTTCCTTATTTTCTTGTCAATCAAGACACTCAAACAACAGATAAGCAAAACACACTCACTCACACACTTAAATAGACACATTCAAAGACAAACAATTACACGGAAACAAATTTACTCGCAGAGATACAAAGCACAGCCACACACACACACATAACTGTCACACAGCCACACACACACACACACACACACAGCGCAACATCTCTCTAGAAACAAATCTGAAGATTGACTGTCAAGCTATTCATATTTCACCAGTGTTTTATCACCAGTGTGTTAGCCTTGACAATGAATGCGGTGCCCACGTATGGCTAGATGTGGTAAAAGGTGGCGATGTAGAGTACCGGAAATGGCTGATTGCTGTACCTAATGCATGGCTGAAGGCGGTATCTAATGTCATGGCTGATTGATGTACCTAATGCATGGCTGATGGCGGGATCTAATGTCATGGCTGATTGCTGTACCTAATGTCAGGGCTGATGGCTGCACCTAATGTCTGGCTAGTAAATTAATTTGTGTCAGTTAATAAATTTTAAGTTCTTATAAGAAATGCTATGTTAAACAGGAACTTATGTAGTTTTATTTTAATTCTTACTATGGACAGGTACCAGGTTTGGTCAGTAGAGTAGTTCAGGTGTGAAGTTTTATAGGAACTGACCAGTCATGGTCTATAACTCCGCCACCCCTGTATGATCCAGTTGTCCTAGATTTTTGTTTTTTTTTAATCTCAGCTGATTTTATCTCTGTGCCCTTCCCACACCCCAAGCAGGTTCACAGCCAGGAACTATGGGGCCTCCAACTAACGGGTCCGACACATGCCCCACACACTCTCTCTCCAGTTGTTGTTCTTTTTTTTTCGCTGCAAAATAAATATCAAAAGTGTCGGATTATTCCCTCAACCCCACCCACCTCCCCATTAAGTGGTGGCCCAGTCCTCTGTATAGCACAGTGTGCATGGGTCATGAAGGAGCCACTCTTATAGCACAGTGTGCATGGGCCATGAAGGAGCCACTCTTATAGCACAGTGTGCATGGGCCATGAATGAGACAATCTTATAGCACAGTGTGCATTGGCCATGAAGAAGACAGTCTTATAGCACAGTATGCATTGGTCACGAAGGAGCCACTCTTATAGCACAGTGTGCATGGGCCATGAAGGAGACAATCTTATAGCGCAGTGTGCATTGACCATGAAAGAGCCACTATTATAGCACAGTGTGCATTGACACTGAAGAAGCCACTATTATAGCAACTTATATTGTGAGGGTTTATGGCCATGTTTGGTTTGACATTAAAACAAAACCGTCGTGCAAAGATGGTGACAGGCACTTGTGGAAGACCATCTTCGTGTCACGTTATTTGTATCCTGCCTTAAGAAAAATCGACGATCCTGACTTATTGTAAATTGTTAAATTGTTAATTCATAAACATAATTTAGTTCAGCAGTTCATATTTGCAAATTAGCATTACGAATATCACTAGTGAGATGTTGATTTCATTCAAAATTGTTATAATGCTTTAAAGCTTGAGTACTTTAAAAATTGAAGCCCTTTGGGGCACCGGTAAACGTTGCACTACATAAAAGATATTTTAGGCCATAACTACTTAGACCATTTGGCAACCATTTTGAGCTGTTAGAATAAAAAAAATAAAAAAAAAAAATTTCACATCCACCCTAGTGTACTATCAAGTCGATATCCTGTATAACGACTCTTCCTTCACTAAATGACGTCATACGATGACCAACAACTTTACTGACACAGAATCAGAAGCAACTGAAGATGACGTCATGGACCTAGTCTAGAGGGATTAGTATTCTACTCCCGGCATACTTTTTTTTTATATCCCAGCATAAAAAGAACAAGAATCATAATAAATCTCAGACCTATATCCGAGAGATTTACAAATAATACAACAAAAACAAGAACTATGGAAAGAATGGAACAAAACAAAAAACTCGTTGCACACACTGTTTGAATAAATAGACCATGTAGCGAAAGCCAAATGTTGTAATCGATTGTAAGTCTAAATATAGAAACAAAACTTGAGTGTATTTTTTGTTTCGGTCTTTGAAATCGCTTGTTGATGTGGTTAGATTCGGACATAAGAAAACAGGGGGTGGAGGGGGGAGAGAAAGGGGGGGGCACAGGGGGTGGGCACTCCGACGAACCTGTCAAGCTTTGTTTTCTTTTTGTTAGGGCTGTGGGGGAGAGGGGTGGGGGGGGTCTGTTTTGTCAATCCATTTGTTTTGTATAAATAGGACGATGGAGATAGCTGTGAGTGTGTGTTGAGATAGCTGTGAGTGTGTGTTGAGATAGCTGTGAGTGTGTGTTGAGATAGCTGTGAGTGTGTGTTGAGATAGCTGTGAGTGTGTGTTGAGATAGCTGTGAGTGTGTGTTGAGATAGCTGTGAGTGTGTGTTGAGATAGCTGTGAGTGTGTGTTGAGATAGCTGTGAGTGTGTGTTGAGATAGCTGTGAGTGTGTGTTGAGATAGCTGTGAGTGTGTGTTGAGATAGCTGTGAGTGTGTGTTGAGATAGATATGAGTGTGTGTTTAGATAGCTGTGAGTGTGTGTTGAGATAGCTATGAGTGTGTGTTGAGATAGCTGTGAGTGCGTGTTGAGATAGCTGTGAGTGTGTGTTGAGATAGCTGTGAGTGTGTGTTGAGATAGCTGTGAGTGTGTGTTGAGATAGCTATGAGTGTGTGTTGAGATAGCTATAAGTGTGTGTTGAGATAGCTATGAGTGTGTGTTGAGATAGCTATGAGTGTGTGTTGAGATAGCTATGTGTGTTTTGAGATAGTTATGAATGTGTGGAGATAGTTATGAGTGTGTGGAGATAGTTGTGAGTGTGTGGAGATAGCTATGAGTGTGTGGAGATAGTTGGGTCACTGTATTCACTTGGGCCACTGTGCTCACTTATGTCACTTTACTCACTTGGACCTCTGTACTCACTTGGGTCACTGCACTCATTAGGGTCACTGCACTCACTTGGGCCACTGCACTAACGTGGGTCACTGCACTCACTTTCGTCACTGTATTCACTTGGGCCACTGTGCTGTACTCACTTGGATCACTGCACTCAATTGGGTCAATGTACTCACCTGGGTCACTGCACTCACTTGGGTCACTGCACTCACTTGGTCTGTTTGGGGCACTGGCGACGCTTGGTGGGGGGGGGTTGGGCTAGGAAACTTCACCCTTCCTCAGGTTCTCCCCCTCCCCCGTTTTATGTCGTTGACACACACTGGTCAGTTCCCACCATGTTACGGACCTGGCTGGCGCAGCTGCAGGTGAACAATGAATGGTCAAGAGGCGAAATGTGATGGAGCTGTCTAGAAACCACTTCAATGTTATTTCTTTATTTAGTAATGTCAGCCCCCATGGCGACTGTTGATACAGCTGTCAAAATGAAGTAATTGGTCGGTGTATTGTTTGTTGTAGATGTGTGCAGCATTTTATCAGACGAGGTGAGGGATTTGGTTCTGAGATTTGAGACCGATGAGATAAGAAAATGATGAGGTTGACTGAATGTATTGGGCGGTTGGTGAGGTAACGAGATGACTGAATGAATGTACAATGAGGAAATCGGTTGATAAAAATATAAAAATATCTTTTTTTTTTTCGTACTAATTTTTCTTTAAAGATGGGTTGCAAATTAAAATGGGTCTTTCCAGGTAGGTCGACAAGGGACAATATTTTTAGAACCACTGTTCCCAATCCTATTAATTACAGCTGGGCACATAAGACATTTAGGACAATGGCATAATGTTCTCACAATTTATTAACGAAAATCACCGAAACTTAACAAGAAAAGCGCCAAAGGCAACCAGAATAGTACATCTCAACCTTAATTCCTATTTAGTTAAAAATTACGGGTCCTATATAAAATATATGAAGCGGCTAAATAACAGGCATAATAGCAGGCAGATTAAGTGGCTAAATGACAGGCCAAATAGCAGACAGATTAAGTGGCTAAATGAAAAGCCAAATAGCAGACAGATTAAGTGGCTAAATGAAAAGCCAAATAGCAGACAGATTAAGTGGCTAAATGACAGGCCAAATAGCACACAGATTGGTTGGGTACCGAGATGACTGAATGCATTGGGCTGTTGGTTGGGTACCGAGATGACTGAATGAATGGGGCTGTTGGTGGGGTACCGAGATGACTGAATGGGGCTGTTGGTGGGGTACCGAGATGACTGAATGCATTGGGCTGTTGGTTGGGTACCGAGATGACTGAATGCATTGGGCTGTTGGTTGGGTACCGAGATGACTGAATGCATTGGGCTGTTGGTTGGGTACCGAGATGACTGAATGAATGGGGCTGTTGGTGGGGTACCGAGATGACTGAATGGGGCTGTTGGTGGGGTACCGAGATGACTGAATGCATTGGGCTGTTGATTGGGTACCGAGATGACTGAATGCATTGGGCTGTTGGTGGGGTACCGAGATGACTGACTGAATGGGGCTGTTGGTGGGGTACCGAGATGACTGAATGCATTGGGCTGTTGGTTGGGTACCGAGATGACTGAATGCATTGGGCTGTTGGTGGGGTACCGAGATGACTGACTGAATGGGGCTGTTGGTGGGGTACCAAGATGACTGAATGCATTGGGCTGTTGGTTTGGTACCGAGATGACTGAATGTATTGGGCGGTTGGTGAGGTAACAAGATGACTGACTGAATGGGGCTGTTGGTGGGGTACCAAGATGACTGAATGCATTGGGCTGTTGGTTGGGTACCGAGATGACTGAATGCATTGGGCTGTTGGTGGGGTACCGAGATGACTGAATGAATGGGGCTGTTGGTGGGGTACCGAGATGACTGAATGCATTGGGCTGTTGGTGGGGTACCGAGATGACTGAATGAATGGGACTGTTGGTGGGGTACCGAGATGACTGAATGAATGGGGCTGTTGGTGGGGTACCGAGATGACTGAATGAATGGGGCTTTTGGTGGGGTACCGAGATGACTGAATGCATTGGGCTGTTGGTTGGGTACCGAGATGACTGAATGCATTGGGCTGTTGGTGGGGTACCGAGATGACTGAATGCATTGGGCTGTTGGTGGGGTACCGAGATGACTGAATGCATTGGTGAGATGGTTTATGGAAAGATATATTTTGCAAGGATAGAAATAAAAAAAGGTTTTTTTTTCCGATAGGTAGATAAACAGTTGGTAGGTTAATTGATTGATAAATTTATTGATACAAAGTCTGAAATATAGGCAAACAGATAAAGAATTTAAAAAACTGATTGTTACAAAGACTGGTAAACATGCAAAGTGATAGATAAATATAATACTAAGCTGATACATTAGGTAGACAGATAAAATGGAGAAACTGTATATCTCTGTTTACACAAATACGTTTTACCCATACAATCATTGTATAATCGCAAATCTGTTTCACAAAATGAGATTTTTTTAAAAAACAAAATCAATAGTCTACTCCTGCCACACAACTGGGAAGGAGATGGGAACTTGATGAGTTTTTAGGAGACGGGTGGGGAGGGGGTGGGGCAATTTATAGCAGTTCATATATTTCTGGTGTTGGAACAAATCGGAAAACAGCGAAAGACAAACAAGATGTTGCATTAAAATAATGGCCACGGTGTTATATTAAAATGATGTACCCGGTGTTATATTAAAATGATTGACACGGTGTTATATTAAAATGATGGCCACGGTGTTATATTAAAATAATGGACACGGTGTTATATTAAAATGATGGACACGGTGTTATATTAAAATGATCACGGTGTTATATTAAAATAATGGACACGGTGTTATATTAAAATGATGGACACGGTGTTATATTAAAATAATGGACACGGTGTTATATTAAAATGATGGACCCGGTGTTATATTAAAATGATGGACGGGAATTGATGTTGAGGTTTGTCCTGTCTTTGTTTTTCTGAGATTGGGTTATTTGCTGTTTTCTGATTGCTTGTGTTTCAGGTGAGTGCACTGTACTGGAGTGCACTCTACCGGAGTCGACTGCACTGATGTGCACTGTGCTGTGTGCACTATACTAGAATCGACTACACTAAAGTGCACTATATTAGGGTGCATTATAATGTGTGCACTCTACTGGCTGAACATAATTGGTCAATAATTTGTTATAATTCATTGCAGAGACTTGTAAGTATTTGAGGGGTCACAATTAAAGGTACATTAAGTGTATGTAGATGAAGGTACATTAGGTGTCTGTTGATGAAGGTACATTAGGTGTGTAGATGAAGGTACATTAGGTGTCTGTAGATGAAAGTACATTGGGTGTCTGTAGATGACGGTACATTAGGTGTCTGTAGATGAAAGTACATTAGGTGTCTGTAGATGAAAATACATTAGGTGTCTGTAAATGACGGTGCATTAGTTGTCTGTAGATGAAAGTACATTAGGTGTCTGTAGATGAAAGTACATTAGGTGTCTGTAGATGACAGTGCATTAGGTGTCTGTAGATGAAAGTACATTAGGTGTCTGTAGATGAAGGTACATTAGGTGTATGTAGATGACGGTGCATTAGGTGTCTGTAGATGAAAGTACATTAGGTGTCTCTAGATGACGGTGAATTAGTTGTCTGTAGATGAAAGTACATTAGGTGTCTGTAGATGAAAGTACATTAGGTGTCTGTAGATGAAAGTACATTAGGTGTCTGTAGATGAAAGTACATTAGGTGTCTGTAGATGAAGGTGTTACGTACATTTATTTCCGTGTAGTGATTTACAAATTTAAAAAGTTTATTGTTCTACAATGTACAATGAGGAAATCGGTTGATAAAAATATAAAAATATCTTTTTTTTTTTCGTACTAATTTTTCTTTAAAGATGGGTTGCAAATTAAAATGGGTCTTTCCAGGTAGGTCGACAAGGGACAACATTTTTAGAACCACTGTTCCCAATCCTATTAATTACAGCTGGGCACATAAGACATTTATGACAATGGCATAATGTTCTCACAATTTATTAACGAAAATCACCGAAACTTAACAAGAAAAGCGCCAAAAGCAACCAGAATAGTACATCTCAACCTTAATTCCTATTTAGTTAAAAATTACGGGTCCTATATAAAATATATGAAGCGGCTAAATAACAGGCATAATAGCAGACAGATTAAGTGGCTAAATGACAGGCCAAATAGCAGACAGATTAAGTGGCTAAATGAAAAGCCAAATAGCAGACAGATTAAGTGGCTAAATGAAAAGCCAAATAGCAGACAGATTAAGTGGCTAAATGACAGGCCCAATAGCACACAGATTAAGTGGCTAAATGAAAAGCCAAATAGCAGACAGATTAAGTGGCTAAATGAAAAGCCAAATAGCAGACAGATTAAGTGGCTAAATAACAGGCCAAATAGCAGACAGATTAAGTAGCTAAATGAAAAGCCAAATAGCAGACAGATTAAGTGGCTAAATGAAAAGCCAAATAGCAGACAGATTAAGTGGCTAAATGAAATGCCAAATAGCAGACAGATTAAGTAGCTAAATGTAAAGCCAAATAGCAGACAGATTAAGTGGCTAAATGACAGGCCAAATAGCAGACAGATTAAGTGGCTAAATGACAGGCCAAACAGCACTCCGATAGTGGCTAAATGACAGGCCCAATAGCACACAGATTAAGTGGCTATATGACAGGCCCAATACCAGATAGATTAAGTGGCTAAATGACAGGACCAATAGCAGATGATTATTTCAAAAAATATCAATGTCCACGTCATAACATTTAATGCTCGGGTGACATCCTTTGGCCAAACTGACCAGTACATGGCTAACCAGTGCCCATTGTATAACAGACATCGCAACAAATCATCAGCACAAAGCGAGCTGTAATTTGCCCACCAACGGATAAAAGGCCGGATAAAAGGCCGGATAAAATGCCTAAGTCAAAACAGAAGTTTGTTAAACAAGTATTTATTGTTTTAAACTCAGCTGAGTTAGACATTCTCTGTAAAGATGTTGTATGATAAGCATTCGGCTATCCGGATCGGATTTAACCGTAATTGTCTTCTATCCGGCTGATAAGACATACATTTTTCAATGCAGAATAAACGGGAGAACTGATAAGGAAAAGTGGTTTCGATTATTGGTATATGTTGAATAGTAACTGATTATTTACAAAGCTTCGGGCTATCCAGCTTTGTCATTATAGGGTACGTGTTTAATTAACATTAGAAGTGTATTTTTATAGCTTTCATGCTATATAAGTCTGAACATGCTATCACAAAATCTCCATCTCCGTTGCTTCAATACATGCCAATTATAAATAAGAAACTCCATTGATATGTTGTCTGTTGGATGAATGAATATGTCATTCTATAATAAGAATGTGATACGGATGAAGCAAAAAATAGACAACAGCTATTAAAAGAGAAAAAAAGGGGGGGGGGGATATTTTAAATTCTGCGATCGATGTTGTCCCTGTGTCTAAAAATAGACTTGAGTCTGAAGTGTCTGTGTGTATGTATGTTTGTGTGTGTGTGCGCGCGCAAGGGTATGTGCGCGTGTTGAAGATGTTAAGACCAGTAGTCAAGAATTGTGAGTGCGAAGTGATTCGACGGTTCTACAGTGGTCGGAAATAGAGATTCAACAAAGTCAATACCTGGACATTGCAAATTTTTAAAAATAAAGAAAGAAAATTTTGGTTGTCGGAAATGGGAGACTCGCTAATGGTTCGCGTAAGTCGGTATCTGAACTTTGATAAAACATTTTCAATTCCAGGTTTTGGTGCATTTGTGTGGAGTTGAAAGCTAGAGAAGTTGTGTTGAGTGTTTGTGTGGAGTTGAAAGCTGGAGAAGTTGTGTTGAGTGTTTGTGTGGAGTTGAAAGCTAGAGAAGTTGTGTTGAGTTTTTGTGTGGAGTTAAAAGCTAGAGAAGTTGTGTTGAGTGTTTGTGTGGAGTTGAAAGCTAGAGAATTTGTGTTGAGTTGAAAACTAGAGAATTTGTGTTGAGTGTTTGTGTGGAGTTGTAAATCGAAGTGAGTCGTGTATCGTAAAAGTTTGAAAACTACTCTCGTTTAGCAACTGACTTACCTTGACTACTTGTTGGACTAACGCAGAGCAGGCAGTAAGTCAGTTGATGTTTGCTTTTGTTTGTTTGATCTTACAAGTACAAGGCTAGGCATCATATTTAGCATCCAGAGGATCTAAACCTAAGTCATTACGTAATACTAGTCGATCTCACATCCAATAAAACTACTAGAAATACTGCACACTTTTTAAACATATATTTCTCCTTTAAGTTGGGTCCCATTGGAATAAGTAGGAAGACACTAAGAGTATACATTAAAAACTTATTTAATTTTTTAAAACATAACGGGATGAGTGGTTAATATGTGATGCTAGTTATTGTTCACATCTCTCAAACTAATGTTGATATATTTGAAACTTTGTTAATATTCTCTAAAATTATTGTGATATCTCTCAAATTATTGTTAGCATCTCTCAAATTATTGTTAGCATCTCTCAAATTATTGTTAGCATCTCTCAAATTATAATTGATATATCTCAAACTTGTGTTAATATTCTCTAAAATTGTTGTTAATATCTCTCTAAAATTGTTGTTAATATCTCTCTAAAATTGTTGTTAATATCTCTCTAAAATTGTTGTTAATATCTCTCTAAAATTGTTGTTAATATCTCTCTAAAATTGTTGTTAATATCTCTCAAAAATTGTTGTTAATATCTCTCAAAAAATGTTGTCAATATCTCTCAAAAATTGTTGTTAATATCTCTCTAAAATTGTTGTTAATATCTCTCTAAAATTGTTGTTAATATCTCTCTAAAATTGTTGTTAATATCCCTCTAAAATTGTTGTTAATATCTCTCTAAAATTGTTGTTAATATCTCTCAAAAATTGTTGTTAATATCTCTCTAAAATTGTTGTTAATATCTCTCAAAAATTGTTGTTATTATCTCTCAAAAAATTGTTGTTATTATCTCTCAAAAAATGTTGTTAATATATCTCAAAAATTGTTGTTAATATCTCTCTAAAATTGTTGTTAATATCTCTCAAAAATTGTTGTTAATATCTCTCAAAAATTGTTGTTAATATCTCTCTAAAATTGTTGTTAATATCTCTCTAAAATTGTTGTTAATATCTCTCTAAAATTGTTGTTAATATCTCTCTAAAATTGTTGTTAATATCTCTCTAAAATTGTTGTTAATATCTCTCTAAAATTATTGTGATATCTCTGAAAACTGACGACTTCCCTCCACAATTTCCCCCAGTGTAAAGTTTGAAATTACTTCTAACCCACTTGACAGTTCATCTATTCCAACGCTGAGTTAACGGACCCGCATAAGACAATTTCGCCATACCACGAGATTGTGGTATAGCTGACCGATCTTTTTGCATGGAGCCATCAAATATCATAGATTGATTGACAGGCAACAGGCAATTATATCCGGAAAATTTAGGATTATTCAGCTTCATTTTGTATTAGGTAAGAAATCAAAATCATTATATATATAAATATATATGTATATATATATATACATATATATACATTATATATATATATACACATTATATATATATATATATATATATATATGCACACAAAGATCAGAATGATATTCTGTTTAAAAATGTTTAATGTGTATAGATATTTATATAACTTTAAGATTTAATACATTTTAAAATCAAATGAGTGATCTTTTATTCTCTTTTATGCATTTCCTCCCTTTATATAAACATTACGTTCGAGTCATTATCTTCGTTGTCTACAAGAGTTTGATTCATTGATTCGAAAGTTTTAAAATACTCTATTGTCGTCGAGAATACACAAGTGGTCAAAATTCCAAATCGATTTAACCTCGAGAAGTTTGTGATCATTAAATTAAATCGTATTTACAAAGAAAGCTCAAAAAACAGATCTTTTCATAAAAAGTATTACATGTAAGTGCAATTTAAACCCCAACAAAATATCTGAGTACAAACATGAACATAAAACACCTAGCTCAAACTTCATCTGTTTCTTTCAGTCTTTTCCAAATACATTATGTCATAAAACGTGTCAAAAACAATTTCGTTAGAGTCTTAAATAAAACAAAATCGGAGTTTTCCATTGTATGGAACAAAATATAAATTTCTTTTAGTGTACTTCTTTTGTACTTTTGTCTGCCTTAGTAGGTGTTTTTGACAAGTTATCAAATAATTTAAAACAGAAAGTGAAAAGCCTTCAACAAACATAACTGTATAAGGAAAAACCCCTTGAAAAATAATTTAAAAAATAATGTACGACATCAATGAACAAAAGGGAACCTGAAACAAAGATCTGCATACAAACAATGTACGACATCAATGAACAAAAGGGAACCTGAAACAAAGATCTGCATACAAACAATGTACGACATCAATGAACAAAAGGGAACCTGAAACAAAGATCTGCATACAAACAATGTACGACATCAATGAACAAAAGGGAACCTGAAACAAAGATCTGCATACAAACAATGTACGACATCAATGAACAAAAGGGAACCTGAAACAAAGATCTGCATACAAACAATGTACGACATCAATGAACAAAAGGGAACCTGAAACAAAGATCTGCATACAAACAATGTACGACATCAATGAACAAAAGGGAACCTGAAACAAAGATCTGCATACAAACAATGTACGACATCAATGAACAAAAGGGAACCTGAAACAAAGATCTGCATACAAACAATGTACGACATCAATGAACAAAAGCGAACCTGAAACAAAGATCTGCATACAAACAATGTACGACATCAATGAACAAAAGGGAACCTGAAACAAAGATCTGCATACAAACAATGTACGACATCAATGAACAAATGGGAACCTGAAACAAAGATCTGCTTACAGACAATGTACGACATGAATGTATTAAAGAGAACACCAAACAAAGATCTGCTTACAGACAATGTACGACATGAATGTATTAAAGAGAACCCCATACAAAGATCTCCTTACAGACAAAGTATGACATGAATGTGCTGAAGAGAACCCCAAACAAAGATATGCTTACAGACAAAGTATGACATGAATCTGCGAAGAGAACCCCAAACAAAGATCTGCTTACAGGCAACGTTGAACGTTGAGTATTTGCACGTGCTGGGAAGTTGACTCTCTGTACTCACTCATTCTGTCAATATCTCCACAGTCCCCAGGATCTCCAGGGACACATTCTTCATTTCTGTTATCTTCTGGCTCGTGCTCATCTCAGTATACAGTATATTTGTGTCTGTGGGACTGTGGGGTGGGGGGATGGGGGGGTAGTAAACGGTTCTGACTCAGGGGTTGTAACTCCACCCCCACCCACAAGTAGACACTCTAATTGAAACTTTGTTTGAAATAATGCCACTTACAAATTCTCACAATTTTCGTCCCTTGAATTTCATCCAGACCAATAAATAATTCGCTTACATTGTCAAATCAGCGTGTTCAATGCAAAGATTGAAAGATTGATAGATTTCCCCCCACAACACCAACCGGGCATAAATTTAACGAACACATTAACTTTAAAAACGAAACATTAAAATGTGTTTTCATTTATTTATTTTTCAGCCCAAACAGTGTCAGCGATAATTTTTGAGGAACCGATTTTGAATTACAACGAATTATCTGCCAACTCTTGTTTTTATTTCATTTAAACCAATTCAAGGCCCTGGGAAAGGGGGGGGGGATATTTCTTAAGATTACGTATTGAATGACGAGTCAATAATTATTTGTGAAATCTAGAGTTCCACCTTGCTATAGCAGTATAATAATGTCTTTGATTTATTCCTGACAGAACTGTATGTCCTAAAAAGACAGCAGATTGAATGAATGCTATTATTTAAAACGAAATGGCTACGGTAACATCAAGCGCCATTATATTAGGTTTAGCGGGAGTACTCATTTTTTTTTCGGGTACCGGCAATTATATTAGGGTTAGGAATAGTGTTAGGAATATGGTTAGGGATAGGGTTAGGGTTAGGGTTAGGGTTAGGGATAGTGTTAGGGATAGGGTTAGGGATAGTGTTAGGGTTAGGGTGTGGAGCAATATCTATTGATATAACCCGAAAAAAAAATACTTACTCCGTCTTGATGTTACCGTAGCCACTGCGTTATTATTATTACACACAATATATTTTTTTGAGCTTTTGAATTGATACATTTTGAAATATTTTGTTAACCTTGATTGATCATTTAGCGTTTCTTTTGTTATTGTTGTTGTTTTATTTGGATCGGTAATTGATGATGACACTAATTTATCACATCTGTAGGGTCTATAAATAATATATTAATTGCTTTTCCTTCTTGGATCACTTTTGTTTTGACAAGAAATAAGTCTTGTGAAAGTCTGATAATATGAAAACCTGTAACAGCTACATGACGTCATGAAGTATTACTTCAGTGTTTCTCAGTCATTTTATTTTTGCTCAGACCAAAGCCACGTCTATGTAACAAGTGCATGATTTTAGCAGTAAAATGAATGAGTTATCACACATATAATAGCAGTGTTATCACACAAATATAGAAGAGTTATCACACATATAATAGCAGTGTTATGAACAAATATAGAAGAGTTATCACACATTTAATAGAAGAGTCATCATACATATATAGAAGTGTTATCACACATTTAATAGAAGAGTTATCACACATATAATAGCAGTGTTATCAACAAATATAGAAGAGTTATCACACATATAATAGAAGAGCTATCACACATATAACAGAAGAGTTATCACACATATAACAGAAGAGTTATCACACAAATAATAGAAGAGTATCACACATATAATAGAAGAGTATTACACATATAACAGAAGAGTATTACACATATAACAGAAGAATTATCACACATATAACAGAAGAGTTATCACACATATAATAGAAGAGTATTACACATATAACAGAAGAATTATCACACATATAACAGAAGAGTTATCACACATATAATAGAAGAGTTATCACACATATAATAGAAGAGTTATCACACATATAATAGAAGAGTTATCACACATTTAATAGAAGAGTTATCACACACATAATAGAAGAGTTATCACACATATGATAGAAGTGTTATGACACATTTAATAGAAGAGTTATCACACATATAATAGAAGTGTTATGACACATTTAATAGAAGAGTTATCACACATTTAATAGAAGTGTTATGACACATTTAATAGAAGAGTTATTTGATGCTTTTGTAGGGCGCGCTAGTCAAAATGTAAAACGTTAATTAAATGATTCAATTATGTGTGCAATATAGTGTATTAGCTGAGCTGTCAGACAGCTGTTTGGTTCATAGAGCGGACTTTTTCCTACCACTACTTGGTCAAATGTGTATTTTGTGAGACAGCTTTGTGACACAGCGACAGCTTTGTGAGACAGCCTTGTCTCCTGAAAGAGACCTACATCTATAATAATAGACTGGGGTAAACAGTGCATAAAGAACTGTTTAATATACTTGTCTTTGTATCTTTATTGCGATAAACATTTTTCCCTCTTACTTTAGGTTGTTGCCGGCAAATGTAAGAATAATAAAAAATAAGACTAGAAAGGAGAGACAGAGAGAAAGAGATAGATAGAGAGAAAAGAGACATTTAAGTTCTGCATTCCGATCGATAAATTCTTTATTTTATTCTATATTTTATTTAAACACAGAACGGGGAGGGGGGATAAGAAAAAGAGATAAAAAAGAATGACAGCAAAGGAGGATAATGTGGAGGGGAGGGGACAGGGAGAGGAGGAACCAGTGGGTGGGAGTGGGAATGAGGGGTGGGAGGGGGTGTTGTGAATTACAGGCGACTGACACGTCTATAGGGACGTCGGAGATGAATGCAGAAAATGTTGGTTTTTTTCTATTTAGGCCATTCATGGGACCAGATGATTCAGATGTCATGCATGAAGGAGAGATGGCGTTTGGTGATAACACATAGGTGTATGTGCACAGAGCTTGGAAACACATGGAAATGTGTGCAAAGGGCTTGATAACACATGGGAATGTGGGCACAGAGGTCGATAACAAATGAGAATGTGTGTACAGAGCTTGGGATAACACATGGGAATGTTTGCACAGAGCTTGATAACATGTTGGAATGTGTGCATAGAGCTTGATAACACATGGGATGTGTGTATGCACTGGGCTTGATAACAATGGGAATGTGTGCTCAGATCTTGATAACACATGGGAATGTGTGTACAGAGCTTGATAACACATGGGAATGTTTGCACAGAGCTTGATAACATGTTGGAATGTGTGCTTAGAGCTTGATAACACATGGGAATGTGTGCACTGGGCTTGATAACAATGGGAATGTGTGCTCAGATCTTGATAACACATGGGAATGTGTGTACAGAGCTTGATAACACAAAGGGAATGTTTTACAGAGCTTGATAACATGTTGGAATGTGTGTTAGAGGATTAACAAAAGGGAGTGTACCCTGGGCTGATTAACAAGGAAAGTGTGTTTAGATCTTGATAACACATGGGAATGTGAGCACAGAGCTTGATAACACATGGGAATGTGTGCGCTGAGTTTGATAATACAATGAAATGTCTGCACTAAATTTGATAATACAATGAAATGTCTGCACTAAATTTGATAATGCAATGAAATGTCTGCTCTAAATTTGATAATGCAATGAAATGTCTGCACTAAATTTGATAATGCAATGAAATGTCTGCACTAAATTTGATAATACAATGAAATGTCTGCTCTAAATTTGATAATACAATGAAATGTCTGCTCTAAATTTGATAATACAATGAAATGTCTGCACTAAATTTGATAATACAATGAAATGTCTGCACTAAATTTGACAATACAATGAAATGTCTGCACTAAATTTGACAATACAATGAAATGTCTGCACTAAATTTGATACTACAATGAAATGTCTGCACTAAATTTGATAGTACAATGAAATGTCTGCACTAAATTTGATAATACAATGAAATGTCTGCACTAAATCTGATAATACGTGGAGATGAATATACCGAGTGAAAATATATGGCAATCTTTATCTATGAGTTTGACTATACATTGGAATTTTTGAACTGAGTAATATAATACGTTGAAATATTTGCAACAGTAAAGGGAAATTCATCTATGAGAGACTGGAATAGGTTGTTTAGTTTATAAAAATAAAGTGATATTGCTGCCATCAATGTTCCCTCTAAGCTGAGCGCGTGAGCGATCGCTCACACGTATTCAGAGTGTCGCTCATACTACACGTACGATCGCTCACTCCGACGGACGACATCGCTTAAATCGCTCACAAATTTTGGCCTCAAACAAAAATGTCGCTCAGAGACAAAATTTCTTGCTCACTAAATACCACACCTTAGAGGGAACATTGACTGTCATACATGATTACTTATAACCGCTTCTACGAGATCTATTCAAGTTGGATATAACTGCATGAATGTATCGATTAAAATAATAAGTATATTGATTGATCGTTGGACACAACTTTGACCTGTTAGTGACCAAGGACAACGAACTTATTCTGATGTATCGGTCAAATATTTTATTTTTGAAGAATAATCTCCATTTAGGAATAAATAAAAAATTAGACAAGCCCTAACATGTAAATAAAAGTAAATAATTGTAAAAATAACCAAATAAAACTTTCTTTATTCATCTCTCTGGAAACAATTTCACTGAACTAAAAACATATAAAAAGCGATTATATATATATATATATATATTGTAAATTAAAAAAAAACAGCTAATTGGCGCAAAGAAAGAAATGTTTATTTGATGGGTAGTGTATGAATGGAAAGAAAAAAGACAATGTCTTCACAAATTCAGGGGAACCATTAGCTTTACAAGGGGAGGCTATCACATAATAAAACATTTAAAAAATAAAAACTCAATATAAAGGTGTGGTAATATTGATAAATAGGAGATAAACTTAACAGGTAGGATAAAAGCAAAACTAGAATGATTAAAAGCACCAGATAATAAAGATGAGATCTCCATAAAAAAATCAATGGATTCAATGTAAATAAAACCCTAATTGTTTTAAACTTAAAATCAAGGTAAGTATCTCTTGGTAAAATAAATCTTGTTCGTGGATAATAGTTTGCGGGGAGTATCACAAAATATTTTGGCATAGTTAGTGATCTCTCCGTCCTTGTCTGTGAGACATACCATGATCCACGGGGGATGGATCATAGGGGTTCTCTAGTCAGGAAAAAAACCCATAACTTGCCAGGGTGGTGGTACTGTGGTCAATGAGGACTATCCGAGACCGCAGTATTCACAGCTGGCGGTGGTGACGGTTGTGGTCGGCACACAACACCCTTCCACTCCGTCCCACTCAAGCACACCTGCGCAGCCTGCCATTTCCGGCTGAGGGTACAGGCACACAACATCCTCCTCTCTGTCCGAGCGGCAGGAAAAACCCCTTTCCTTGCCATTCTGGCCGACCGGCAGTACACACACCCTGCTGGTCTGGCCAGTTTGAGCAAGGATTAAAACCCATCTTTCTGCCATCGCTGCAGATGATAGCGGGCACACTCACCCCGCCGCTCTGTAGGCATGGCAGACGTGCATCAGCGCCGCCAACAATGTTGGTGTGGTAGGCACACTACACCCTACCATGCTGGCAATGGCGGCGTTAAAAAAAAGAAAGAAAAAAAAAGTATCATTTAAATATTTTGGCATGATATTTGAATGATCTCTCCATCCTGGTCTGAGACATACCATGATCTACAGTTCTACACTTATCTACAGGGAATAGATCATTGGGGTTCTCTAGTCAGGAATTAAAAAAAAACACTTTCTTGCGAGGGTGGTGGTACTATGGTCAATAAGGGCTATCCGAGACAGTAGTATTCACAGCTGGCGGTGGTGACGGATGTGGTCGGCACACAACACCCATCCACTCCGTCCCACTCAAGCACACCTGCGCAGCCTGCCACTGCGGGGTGAAGGTACAGGCACATTACACCCTCCCCTCTGTCCGAGTGGCAGTGAAAACCCCTTGCCTTGCCATTCTGGCCGATCAGCAGTGCACTCACTCTGCTGGTCTGGCCAGTTTGGGCAAGTTTAAAACCCTCTTTTCTGCCATCCCGGCAGATGATAGCGGGCACACTCACCCCCGCCGTACTGTAGGTATGGTAGAAATAAATCAGCGCCGCCAACAATGATGGTGTGTTAGGCACACTACACCCTACCATGCTGGCAATGGCGGCGTAAAATAAAATAAAAAAAATACAAAAAAAAATAATAAAAAAATAAAAACTGTTAACAAATTATAGCTCCCTACATCTTACAGGAGGTACCATGGTCAATAGGCTGCCCCCTGTGCCAACCTAACCTGGTATGGGAGACATGCCAAGGTCTATGGGGAAAAGATCATCGGTGTTTTAGTCAGGAAAAAAAAAACCTTTCTTGCGAGGGTGGTGGTATTATGGTCAATAAGGACTATCCTAGACCATAGTATTTACAGCTGTCTGTGGTGACGGATGTGGTAGGCACACAACACCCCTCCACTCTCTCCAAGAGGCAGGAAAAAATCCCTTGCCTTGCCATTCTGGCAAATCAGCAGTACACACCCCAGGTCTTAAAACCCTTTTTTCTGCAATCCCGGCAGATGTTAGCGAGCACACTCAACCTACCACTCCCTCCGTTTTGTTTGGCGTTCATTTGTAATGACTATCAAGGCATTATGGAGGACATTAAGGGATATCAGACTATGGCCTGGGAAAAAATCCCGTAAAACTTCAGATCCAGAGTTACGCACTGAACATCGCAGGACAATTAATCCCCTATATATGCCGTTAGCCAGCAAGATTCTCCGTCTCCTTCTAAAGCCGCAAGTAGCCACATATCTGTTCGGTTACAGACATATGTTTTGTGTATCGACATGTATCCACATATCTGTTCGGTTACAGACGTATGTTTTGTGTATCGACAAGTAGCCACATATCTGTTCGGTTACAGACATATGTTTTGTGTATCAACAAGTAGCCACATGTCTGCGTATCTACTAGGAGCCATATATTTGTGCATCCGCAGGTACCCTTGCCCTTATGTTTGTGCATCCAACAGTAGCCACATGTTTGTGTATCCACAAATAGCATATCATTGGGTATCCACAAGCTGCAAAATGTTTGTGTATCCACAAGTAGCGACATCTTTGCGTATCAACAAGTAGCCACATATATGTTCAGTTACAGACATATGTTTTGTGTATCGACAAGTAGCCACATATCTGTTCAGTTACAGACATATGTTTTGTGAATCAACAAGTAGCCACATATCTGTTCGGTTACAGACATATGTTTTGTGTATCAACAAGTAGCCACATATCTGTTCGGTTACAGACATATGTTTTGTGTATCAACAAGTAGCCACATATCTGTTCGGTTACAGACATATGTTTTGTGTATCAACAAGTAGCCACATATCTGTTCGGTTATAGACATATGTTTTGTGTATCAACAAGTAGCCACATGTCTGCGTATCCACTAGGAGCCATATATTTGTGCATCCGCAGGTACCCTTATGTTTGTGCATCCAACAGTAGCCACATGTTTGTGTATCCACAAATAGCATATCATTGGGTATCCACAAGCTGCAAAATGTTTGTGTATCCACAAGTAGCGACATCTTTGCGTATCCATTGGTTGCCATATGTTTGTGTATCCCACAAGTTGCCATATGTTTGTGTATCTACAAGTTGCCATATGTTTGTATCCACAAGTAGCCGCATGTTTCTACAACACCACGTCTCATGTTCATCATCAGCAGACGAAGGAAGTACGGAATCCTGACACCTTTTTCGTCTTCCACGTCACGTCCGGTCATCAAGAACTGGAACACCAGTGGAAAATAGGAGCTGTGGGTGGGGAGGGTCCTGAAGGATGCTACAGGAGAGAACAGAAGCTACTAAAAGAGGAGCGGGGTGAGAAAAATTTTCAGAAGAATAAAAAAAATTGGCCAGCCCAATTTGCGTAACTTAATTTGATCCAAACAAAAATTGGCCTTGATTGATCTCTGTGTAACACTTGCTGAAAGCCTAAACACACGGCTGTACAGCAGAAGCTCAGAAAAAACTGATGTCAGCGGAGCAGTGATGACTGCTCATGTATTTGCATGTACATTCAAAGAGCAGTGATGACTGCTCGTGTATTTGCATGTACATTCAAAGAGCAGTGATGACTGCTCATGTATTTACTAGTACATTCAAAGAGCAGTGATGAATGCTCATGTATTTACTAGTACATTCAAGGAGCAGTGATGACTGCTCATTTACTTACTAGTATATTCAAGGAGCAGTGATGACTGTTGGTTTACTAGCATCCAATAAGCAGTGGCGTAGCGAGCTTAACTCACGCCCGGGCCAGAAAACCTATTTAGCCCCTCCCCCATTCGAAAACCATATAATATTATATGTAAAATATACCATTTGGCGCCCCTTTGTGAGTAGCGCCCGGGGCATGTTACCCCCCCTCCCCCGCTATGCCACTGCTACTAATGCTATAAAGGTAATATAAATGTATATTTCAAAATAGTCTATTACGATCAAGAATGCTGAAAAGTTCGAATCGACTGTGCTTCGAGAAGCTAGTGATATTGGATTAAAACATTTACCAAAGCACGATCAACACGAAAACTTCCAGACAAAGCAAGTTGAATTAAAGCTCATAGAATTGGGAGCTCCTAATTTATTACGGCTGGGGAAAGCAAACTTTTGGTAAGAACTCCCTCATTGCGTGCAACGTGTTTGATGCTGTAAGGAGCAAGAAGCACACCAATGAACTTGATTACAATTACTTTTGCTATAATTATAACATGGGGACATTAGCCCCACCCTAATGACACACTACGTCAGGCGCCACTGATAAGCAGATGTTGCAAACTCATTTTTGCCCAGTAACGCAGGGAGGGTGCTGTGGGTTGTGCGACCTCACAGAGCGCCGAACTAGGAAAGGGCGCCGAAAGAGCGCTGTTAAATGCTTTTGCACTTTTTCGATTGGGAGAAGGGCGCCAAAAATATTTCTCCCACTCGGCGCCACAATACCTAGGTACGTCTCTGTTCGTGTTGTACGTGCTACTCTAGTTCTTCCTTTAAAATTGTAGGCCTAAATGCGTATGGTTAGTTTTTTTTTTATTGTTTACTAGCTGTACCCTGCAAAAACCTTTGCATAGAGTTATATCCCCTTAGGCTTGATCGGTAGGCTAGGTTATTTTTGTTTTCGGGCAGATCCGAATTTTTTCAGGATTGTATTTTAAACTGGAATACCGTTGTATTAATACTTTACTTTCGATTTAACGCAGAACCCAAAGCGCTATTATCTTATTAGATTGTTTCTAGTGCTATAGATCATTGCATCCAACCGTGGCCATCTTGAACTCGATTTAGACCAAGATGGCCGTGGTCCAACACAAATACAAAATTGAATATTTTGACCATTGGACAAAGTTTGGTGATATTTTTTTTATTGCAACTTAAAATTCTCCCGGAGTCGAACAGAAAAATTTAAATGTCAGGAATAGAAGAAAGTACTGAATAACACCATAGGCTGGGAGTGTGAATATTGATTGAAGATTGACTGGATTGATTGAATATTAATTAGATTTTGATTGAATATTGATTGTATATAGATTGAATATCGATTGAATATTGATTGACTGTTAATTGACTATTCATTGAATATTCATTGAATGGATTGAATACTGATTGAATATTGATTGAACGTTAATTGAATATTCATTGAATGCTGATTGACTATTCATTGAATATTCATTGAATGGATTGAATACCGATTTATTATTGATTGAAGATTGATTAAATAGTTATTTATTAAATATTGATTGAATATCAATAAAGTACCAATCATTGTTTTTTTCAGAAACAGAATGTGATTCGGTTTCTGAAATCAAATAAACAAAGAGTTTTACGGGAGTAAGTAGCCTCATATTGATTGAACAATTGTTTTGTTTAGATACATTTCAAACTGATGTGATTAACAGATCAACTGATAAAATGACGTTCAGACTAATAAAATGATAGACTGATTAACAAATCATGAAGATAGATAGATTTAAAAACTGTCATGACGCCAGAGTGACTGATACAACGACAGACAGAATGACATAAAGATATATGTATATAAATGAAAGACACATAAAATATAGACTTATATAGACAAAAGAAAGTTAGACTGTATTATAAGAATGTTAAAAAAGTATATAATATTTAGATATGGAACAAAATTATTGACTTATAAATAGAATTGACATTGGTCAGAATTATGCGTGCGCGTAAGTGTGTGCGTGTGAGTTAATGTGTGCGTGTGAGTGAGTGTGTGTGTGTGTGATTGTGTGTGTGTGAGTGATTGTGTGTGTGTGAGTGAGTGTGTGTGTGAGTGAGTGTGTGCGAGTGAGTGAATGCGTGTGAGTGAGTGTGTGCGTATTGGTCTTTACTTAAGCCGCTCTGTGCTTATTCTCTTTATTTTTAAATCCTTATGAATAATTCAAATTATGGATAGTTTTTATAACGCTACTATACAGCGGTGGGGGGGGGGCAGTACTTCTTGTAAAAACAGGACAAGTAAAAACAAAAGCTATGATAAAGAAAATACCGAATTGGGAATGAGTGGGAGTGGGCTAAGACCGGAAGTTTGATATTCGATGACGAGACTCAGTGGGGTAACAAGTGTAAGTTGCGCCCTGGTTTGAGAGCTGCTGGTCCCCATTGCCATGTCAAAATTACTAAAGTGGTGAATATGTCGCCCATTACCATGTCAAAATTACTAAAGTGGTAAATATGTCGCTCATTGCAATGTCAACATTACTAAAGTGGTGAATATGTCGCCCATTGCCATGTCAAAATTACTAAAGTGGTGAATATGTCGCCCATTGCCATGTCAAAATTACTAAAGTGGTGAATATGTCGCCCATTGCCATGTCAAAATTACTAAAGTGGTGAATATGTCGCCCATTTCCATGTCAAAATTTCTAAAGTGGTGAATATGTCGCCCATTGCCTTGTCAAAATTACTATAGTGGTGAATATGTCGCCTATTGCCATGTCAAAATTACTAAAGTGGTGAATATGTTGCCCATTACCATGTCAATATTACTAAAGTGGTGAATATGTCGCCCATTACCATGTCTAAATTACTAAAGTGGTGAATATGTCGCCCATTGCCATGTCAAAATTACTATAGTGGTGAATATGTCGCCTATTGCCATGTCAAAATTACTAAAGTGGTGAATATGTCGCCCATTACCATGTCAATATTACTAAAGTGGTAAATATGTCGCCCATTACCATGTCAAAATTACTATAGTGGTGAATATGTCGCTTATTACCATGTCAAAATTACTAAAGTGGTGAATATGTTGCCCATTACCATGTCAATATTACTAAAGTGGTGAATATGTCGCCCATTACCATGTCAAAATTACTAAAGTGGTGAATATGTCGCCCATTACCATGTCAAAATTACTAAAGTGGTGAATATGTTGCCCATTACCATGTCAATATTACTAAAGTGGTGAATATGTCGCCCATTACCATGTCAAAATTACTAAAGTGGTGAATATGTCGCCCATTGCCATGTCAAAATTACTAAAGTGGTGAATATGTCGCCCATTGCCATGTCTAAATTACTAAAGTGGTGAATATGTCGCACATTGCCTTGTCAAAATTACTATAGTGGTGAATATGTCGCCTATTGCCATGTCAAAATTACTAAAGTGGTGAATATGTTGCCCATTACCATGTCAAAATTACTAAAGTGGTGAATATGTCGCCCATTACCTGTCTAAATTACTAAAGTGGTGAATATGTCGCCCATTGCCATGTCAAAATTACTAAAGTAGGGAATATGTCGCCCATTGCCATGTCAAAATTACTAAAGTGGTGAATATGTCGCCCATTACCATGTCAAAATTACTAAAGTGGTGAATATGTCGCCCATTGCCATGTCTAAATTACTAAAGTGGTGAATATGTCGCCCATTCCTATAAAAGAGCGGCCCTGGGTTGGCCGCCTAACCCCCACCCATGTACGCCAATGGGGAGACGTCGATAATTGTAGAGTAAGGGATGTTTGGATAAAATGAAGGGTGGAGGATCTTGAGGTCGAGCGCTCGACTGTCGACCTGAGGGTTCCGAGTTCAACAGCCGGTGAGAACAGATGGAATTTTTTTTATGTAAGAAGTGTTCTCTTTATTATTTCCCGTGGTGTCTCCATGGCCATTGCACTAATGGTTTATTGGGGTCTAAGAGATGAACATCTCATCTTTACACGGACTTTACGGATAGAGAGAGAAGAGCGACTGGGAGGAAGACAAAGTAGGGGAGAGGATTGAAAAGAGGTACGATAGAGAGAGAGAGAGAGAGAGAGAGAGAGAGAGAGAGAGAGAGAGAGAGAGAGAGAGAGACTACAGATCGCACAGAGTTGACTGGAAATGATAAAAGGCAGAATAATTGAAATATTTAGAGTTAAACAAAAATGGAAAAGAGAGATGTTAAATTTGTAAAGCTATTATTCTGTTAGCTCGCCATATTATGTAGACACTAGGTGTGATATTGTTGTTTACATTTTCCACAAGTCTGTGAGACTCAGCACAGTGGATGAAACTGGCAGATACCTATTAAATTTAATGTATTGCAGTAGCTGAAATTGACATGCAACAACATGACTAACAATAGACCAAATCTTAGACTTACATTTCAAAAACTTCAACCTACATGTATTAAACCTAATACCTACATTTCAAATCATAATATATTACTTTACAATAATGTAAATATTTTATTTCTAAACCTATTATCTACATATTTAAACATAATGCTGACATTCAATGACCTGATGACTACATTTCATGACCAATACACAATATTCAATATGTATTGATTTTAAGATCTACAGATAATACTTAGATTTCAAGACCTAATTTATGTATTTCCTGTACATCAATACCAATTACTTTATTTGAAGTGCTTCTATCTCACATTGGACTGACATTTATCCACACAAAAAAATGTAATTTAATTTCCCTCCATCCTTTTAGATCTTAGGTTCAAGCTAGTGCGATGAAAAAATTAATTTCATGAAATTTTATGAGTGGTAATTAGAGAATTATTTTTGATTCTATTCCCCATGAAGATAAAAAAAATTTACCCATGTACCCACAACCTCCCACCTCTACCTTTAATGACCACTTCCTGTCGAACTTTACTTTTAATTTGTTTCGTTTTATTTTTGGTATTAAAGTTTTTTTTAACTTAAGTAATTTGATCTATTTTGTACACGGCCATTAGATTAGTGCTGTATAGCCACATTCACTTCACACGAACACTACTATCTTGTTCTAATTAACATTCACTTCACACGAGCACTACTATCATGTTCTATTTAACATTCACTTCACACAAACACTACTATCATGTTCTATTTAACATTCACTTCACACAAACTCTACTATCATGTTCTATTTCACATTCAATTCACACAAACACTACAATCATGTTCTATTTCACAATCAATTCACACAAACACTACAATCATGTTCTATTTAACAATCATTTCACACTAACGTATATTGTGAAAACTTTATATGTGAGTTTCTAATAGTTCTATCATGTGGAGCCACATCTACAAGTTCTAATAGTTCTATCATGTGGAGCCACATCTACAAGTTCTAATAGTTCTATCATGTTGAGCCACATCTACAAGTTCTAATAGTTCTATCATGTGGAGCCACATCTACAAGTTCTAATATTTCTATCATGTGGAGCCACATCTACAAGTTCTAATATTTCTATCATGTGGAGCCACACCTACAAGTTCTAATAGTTCTATCATATGGAGCCACATCTACAAGTTCTATTTATTAGTTAAGAAGTTGTTTAGTTTTTTTTAATTTCACGTGCTCAAGTTGAGCGAACAATCTTTTTGGACCTGAGGGGTGTCATATTGATCGCTTGATCAGATTCAAATATTTCAAAGGAAGGAGAGAAAGCCCATTACATTAGATGACGTAACACAATGGGGAACAATAGACCGAATGATACCTTAAGGCTACCATTAATAAATCATCATTAATATATTTTATTGGGATATTTGTATTGTAATATTGACTGATTCGTGGATGGATGAAGTAATATATGAATGGAAAGATAATATATATATGTGTGTGTATACATATATATATATATATATATATATATATATATATATATAGAGAGAGAGAGAGAGATGGAGAAATTAATATATATATAGATAGAAAGATAAATAGATAGACAGACAGACATATAGATAGATAGATAGATAGATAGATAGATAGATAGATAGATAGATAGATAGATAGATAGATAGATAGATAGATAGATAGATAGATAGATAGATAGATAGATAGATAGATAGATAGATAGATAGATAGATAGATAGATAGATAGATAGATAGATAGATAGATAGATAGATAGATAGATAGATAGATAGATAGATAGATAGATAGATAGATAGATAGATAGATAGATAGATAGATGACGAATTCGAAGTACCCCACAATATCCTATATCCGTACTACGCATTACCAGAGAGAGAAAGAGAGAGAGAGAGAGAGAGAAAGAGAGCGGAGAGAGGAGGTGAGAGAGAAAGACGGAAAAGCGAGAGAGTAAAAGAGTTCATCGTTAAATTCCTCATTAAATGACGCACAAAGCAATGAATAGCAAAACTAAAATCAAATAAAAAAAGATAGCAAGAAAGACAAACAGAAACGAAACAAAAACAATTATCTAATGAAGTGGAGCCGTTTTTTGTAATTAACGCAACATCAAAACCAAAACAAGGATGTAAAAATACCTCGTTAAATATTTCAAAGATTGTAGCTGTTTGTTCATTGTCATACTTTGTTTTTGGTTTGGTTTGTTTTGTTTTTCACCCACAGCAGTAAATTGTTAAATTTCTAGGGATGAGAGATAAAAAAAACTGAAAATAAATCCATAATTCCGTTTGTTTCTTTGTGCTTGTAGGTGAACATAATTACACTATGTAATACGATTTTCGTTCCTGGCTTCTAAGTGTTGTATTTCAACTTTTTATGTCTAAAAACTATCGAAAAACGACAACATTCAGCACAAACTTTGTTTTTATGACCACAGCCTTGAAAAATGTTTTTATTGTGACAAAACAGGAAATGTTAATATCTTTGTTCATGCGACTAACAAAAAAACACTAGCATGATAAATAGACAAAGATGGTCAAAAATCATTTTAAAAACTTTAGAAATGACTTCTAAAAGGTTCAGAAATGACTTCTAAAAAGTTCAGAAATGACTTCTAAAAGGTTCAGAAATGACTTCTAAAAGGTTCAGAATTGACTTCTAAAAGGTTCAGAAATGACTTCTAAAAAGTTCAGAAATGACTTCTAAAAGGTTCAGAAATGAATAGGTTTTATAACTTGCGAGTGTACTGCAAATCGTTTTCTCGAAGAAGTATCAAAATTACACCCCCCCCCCCCCTTATCATGTTTTCGTTATACTGTCCTTGTTGACGACGTTCAAAGTTTTATATATATTGACATTTCGTGAAACTACCTCGAAGGCCATTCAGGAATTACACCATTTTGAAGTATCCGATGACTTCCGATCTATAGTCGTCATACTACATGGTACTCAGCAACATCTTTACACTGGTGTAGTCCACTTTGAGATGCACAGAGTGAGTCATAAGGAAAGATGGAGATGTGGAGTGAAGCCATTCACTCGTGTTACATGTAATACCTATTGCCTCGAACAAAAACAGCCCCGGGGGAAGTCGACTTCCAGTGGGTATCATAATAACCGAAGTAGTGTACATTAAATATCTGGATACATATTTCATTTGACCATTTGGTTTCCGTTTTTTCTTATATAGCCTATATTAAAAAAAATATGTCATTTTCAAGGCCCCATTCTACACATCGGACGTAGTGGTACAAAATAAAGCACCCAAAGGGCCCGAAGAACTTATATGCCTCTAACATAAATTTGGTTTCAATAATTTTGGTCATGCCTTCTGGGGACTAAGCATCAGTGTTTCCTAGGGTACCGTTTTTTACAATATAAGCCCTATTCTACACCTTATACGTAGCAATACAAGATAAACGGCCATAGGGGCCCCAAGAACAGCTACCCATTTAACATAAATTTGGTTTAAATAATTTTATTATACCCTTTGAGGGCTGGGCATCAGTGTTTCTTAGGGTATCGTTTTTTTTATTATATAAGCTATATTAATAATTATGTCATTTCTGGACCCCATTCTACACCTTATACTTAGCGATACAAGATAAACGACTCTAGAGGCCCCAAGAGTATCTATTCCCCTAACATAAATTTGGTTTAAATAATTTTGATCATGCCCTTAAAGTGCTATAGATTAGTTTCTCTGAAGGTACGGCTTTTTCTTTCAGTATTTTTAAATATTTTTTTAGTTGACAGCTGCCTTTTTTTGGATATAATTCAGGTCATCTCTAAACATGGCTGATAGTATTTTAAAAAAGAATATAGAGGACCCTTTTTCCAATTTATTTAATGCATTTAAGCACATTTATTTTTAAATGTTCGTATTTTTTTATAAGTAACAATCAATACTATGATTTTGGAATGTTTTTAGAGGTAAAGTATCAATAATATTTATCAAAATATTTATTGTCGCTATCTAGTGATATTACCGAATTTTTTTTTATGTACATTAACAAACATACATAGACAGACAGAACGTTAATACACATACATAGACAGACAGTACGTTAACACACATACATAGACAGACAGATAAATATCTCAGTCAAAGAATGATTTATTTTTAGACGCTAGACTTGGAGGATTCTTGTCAATGAATGACCAAAAAAAGTCTACATTTACACCACCGTTCAAACAACATGAGACATTTATTTCTGTTAAGTCAATGTGTTCAACACCAGCTAAGACAGTGTTCCCAGTTTGGTCCGTCATTTTGTACAGGGGACGTGCATATCCAAAAAACTCGATTCTGACCAACCGACGTAAAGCAAACACTGACTTCCGGTCAACCACAGGGATAACATGAGCCGACTGTTTAGTCTCACCAAACTCGTCTGCCCCCCAACCCAACCCTCCCCCTTTTCCTCTATTTCCATCCCCTCAAGCTCTACCCTCTAACCCCTAAAACGGATACGTTTTTTTTTTGTTTTTCGATAGTGTCATGTGACTTTGGTTATAAATAGAAGAGATGACACAAGTACTGACCATGCACTGACAAATACGGGTAAAAGAGCCAAAGTTGCAAGTATGTGTATTTAAAAATGCTGGTAATCTTACGAGTAAATAATTTACTCAATACATGTACGAGTACAAGTACTGAAAAAGTACTCGAGAAGTACTAAGTGCATGTATTTGGTAAAGGTTAGGGTAACATGAGTACTCTATCTCTGATAAAAAGACCTTAAGCACAAAAAGGTTGTTTTATGTGTGTACAAAATTATAAAAAACAACAACTGAGTCAACCATCAAGTACTACATCAGTCATGTACTACATCAGTCATGTACTACATCAGTCAAGTACTACATAAGTCAATGACTGAAGATTGCTGATAAAGTGTCTTTGCAAGTATATATACTAGCTGTACTCTGCAAAACCTTTGCATAGAGTTATATCCCCTTATGTTTGATCGGTAGGCTAGGTTATTTCTGGTTTTGGGCAGATCCGATTTTTTCATGATTGTATTTTAAACTGGAGTACTGTTGTATTAATTATGTACTTTCGATTTAACGCAGAACCCACACCGCTAATATTTTGTTAGATAATCATTTCATATTACATCGGATATCATTTAGTACACATTGTCGCATGCAAAACGTCTTAAACTTTGATATTTTTATTAACAAAATCTTTTGCCGTTTTTTAAATGTATGGATTCTAAACATCTCAGCATTTTTCTTCTAAGATAACATAAAAATTTTCGTGGAAACTAATAATACTTTTAAGAATTATTTTTTTTAAAATAATAAAGCTGTTGTTTTGTTTCCATTGTTTTTTTTTATCACTGAGCCTAGACTTTGATTGAGATTCATTGATCGAACGTGTTCCTTTGAGCACATAGTGAGAACCAGTAGTCTACAGCACTGCTTAAGTCAAGTCAAGCCATTCACTGGGACTTAAACTTAATGCGAAGAGACTTATTAAACAGGAAGAATTGAACAGTAAGCAGGAAGAATTGAACAGTAAACAGGAAGGATTGAACAGTTAACAGGAATAATTGAACAGTAAACAGGAAGAATTGAAAAGTAAACAGGAAGAATTAAACAGTAAACAGGAAGAATTGAACAGTAAACAGGAAGAATTGAACAGTTAAAAGGAAGAATTGAACAGTAAACAGGAAGGATTGAACAGTAAAAAGGAAGAATTGAACAGTAAACAGGAAGATGTGAACAGTAAACGAGAAAACTAAAACTAAAAGCGAAGACACATAGTAATGAATACGTATATTTACGAATGTGTTGCACGATTAACCGGAAAAAAACAGAATGTCAAAATGAACAATTGAAGGGGTGAGCTCCAAAACCTGCTAAGTACAAAATTTTCAAAAATTGAGTTATCATACTCATTAGCTTATTTCCCTATATTGGCATATATTCTGGGAGTGGTTAATTCCAAAAACTGTTAAATACCGTTTAAATCAGCGCTATTAATTATTAACCACTCCCAGAATATAAGCCAATATAGGGAAATAAGCTCATGATTATGATAACTAAATTTTTGAAAATTTTGTACTTAGCAGGTTTTGTAACTCACCCCCTCAATTGTTCAATGTCTGAGAACCACTGATGGTAATGTATACCCAGCGTTATGTATGCACTAAATGACACGTCATCACTATAGGTTGGTGCTGTTTTAGTTTTTTTAACATATTTTTTGTGTTCTTTTCCAATGCTAAGCTAAGCTGGTCTCTGGCTATCAGACGGTCTAAAATTGTCCACTGGACGGATACAAAGATGTCAGACCTGTCAGAAAAAATTAGGTCAAACAAAAATGAAAATGAAAGAAGAAAGCCTGGTTTAATATTACAACTGAAGATGGGGGGGGGGGACGAAGGGGTGTCGAGTGACAGAAGAAGACATAACGAGTGATAGAGAGAAGGAGCGAGCGTGAGAAAATGTGAATGTTGAAAAAAACATGGCGGAGCTAAGGGCACTAGCTGTATTTCCATGGTCACTAGCATTAGTTCCATGGTCACTAGGTGTAGTTCCATGGTCACTGTCTGAGTTCCGTGGTCACTAGATGTAGTTCCATGACCCCGGGCATTAATTCCTGGATCACTAGCGGTAGTTCCATGGTCCATGTCTGTAGTTCCGTGGTCACTAACTGTAGTTCCATGGTCCCTGTCTGTAGTACCATGGTCACTGTCTGTAGTTCCATGGTCACTGTCTGTAGTTTCATGAGCACTCGCAGTAGTTCAATGGTCACTAGCTATAGTTCCACGGTCACTAGCTATAGTTCCACGGTCACTAGCTGTAGTTACATGGTCACTATAGTTCCACGGTCACTAGCTGTAGTTCCATGGTCACTAGATGTAGTTCCAAGGTCACTAGATGTAGTTACATGGTCACTATAGTTCCACGGTCACTACGTGTAGTTTCATTAAATTTTCCTTTCATCTGATGCATAGCGTTGGTCACACGTTGGCATTTATTATTAGAATTTGAGTCTATCCTGTGATCGGTTTCGACGTTATGGAATAACAAGTAGCACCATCGCCCCAACTGTCTGTGGATGGGCCCCAGCTGTCTATGGATGGGCCCCAACTGTCTATGGATGGGCCCCAACTGTCTATGGATGGGCTTCAACTGTCTATGGATGGGCCCCAACTGTGTATGGATGGGCCACAACTGTCTATGGATGGGCCCCAACTGTCTATGGATGGGCCCAACTGTCTATGGATGGGCCCCAGATGTATAGGGATGGGCCCCGCGATATGGTTTGTCATTTTTAACTGCAAAAAATAAATAAAAACTAAAATAATACATTTGTACCAACGCAACGAAGAAGGATTGAAGGGGGGGGGGGATGTCATTAGACAAGTAAAACAAATGAACGTTAAGTTTTATGCTAATTTTGTGTTGTAATTAGGTTGCATCACAATACATGTAGACCCATACAGGGCCCACAATAGTCAGACGATACAGTGAAACAACAACAAGTTACCTGAGCCACGGTCATGCAAAACGTGGGACACTGATTTCTTTTAGTAAACTTCTAACTAGTTGTACTTACAGTTGGTTTATGGCTGGCTGTGTCCTCTATTCCTGTAACTCTAATGTTGAACCCGTTCCAATCTATCGAGAAAGCTCAGATATGGCATACACAGCGTATTCTACATGGCGATTCACGATTTTAATCATTTCGAATCGATGACTTGACATTTTGTTATAGTACAAAGTTAATTACTATTTAGTAACTACCTGTACCCTGCAAAAACCTTCGCAAAGAGTTATATCCCCTTAGTCTTGATCGGTAGGCTAGGTTATTTTTGGTTTCGGGCAGATCCGATTTTTTAATGATCGTATTTTAAAATGGAATACTGTTATATTAACTCTTTATTTTAGATTCAACGCAGAACCCAAATCGCTATTATTTTATTAGATATTTTTAATGGAAAAGAAAATTCGCTATGAGATTATCATGTCAAAAAAAGAAAACTAACAGCACCAATAGTATAAGTTCGCAAATTTGTGAAGATTTAATACAGAAAGCTTAATTAGGTTAACGTCTGCTACAATAGCAAGTTTAATTCTTAAGAAGGGAAAGATTATAAATTTAATATATATATATATATATATATATATATATATATATATATATATATATATATATATAAATCTACTTTAAAACAATTTTTTTTCTACAAAAAAATTCACGAAAGAATATAAAAAATTCATAATATAATACAATTATTTATATAAATAATACAAACTAGCTTTAAATGCGTGGGTGAAGAAACCAACATGAGACATTAGTTGAGGAAATATGTCCTTTTATTAGTTAATAAAAATCGATAGAAAAGTAATCTATATATGTACATGGCTTCCCACATTTGTCCTCTACCTCCATACCTAATAATTCTCAACCACATATATCAATACCACATAATTTAACTTTAAACCCATTACCCCTTTACCACATACAAGTATACCATATACCATTATACCCCATAACATTATACCCCATACCTTTATACCCCATACCTTTATATTACATTTCTTTATACCACATACCTTTATACCCCATACACTTTTATACAACATACCTCTAAACCAGATACATTAATATCATATACCTTTATACCCCATACTTTTATACCCCATACCTCTATACCCCATACATTTATATCACATACCTTTATACCCCATACCTTTATACCAGATAGTTTTATACATCATACCTTTATACCACGTACCCCTATACCAATACCTCTATACCCCAAACCTATATACCACATACCCCTACACCCCATACCTTTATACTACACACCCCTGTACCGCATACCTTTATATCACACTCGTGTCATTTTCGCGCTCGCCATGAGTTCATCCTTCAACGCAAACCTCCCACTCCAAGTGCTCGTCACACATTGAGTGTGTTCCATTTACCCTGCCGCCGTCTCTGTCAAGCCTGTCCAGTCAGTCCAGTTACAAGTATCCAGTAACGTCCGTCCTGTAGATGTCACTAACCTAGGCGAAGACCACTGGTTCCCTAAGGCTAAACAATGAACCATGAATGTGCTATTTAATTTACCACCTGGGACCCATGTTTCTAATAATACATTTTTTTTTATCTACATGTTTATTGATTCTGACTCATTGATTAATTTTAATGGCGATGTTGTATTTTTGTTTTTATATTTGGTTGTTTTTCTCCAGAAATCTGTGTACAGATGTTTAAGAATATTTAAAATGTCACCATTGAAAAGAGGGAAATATATTCATGTCATAATAACATCCTAACATGGACTCACTCGACGATGTCATGGACTCAATCGGTGATGTCATGGTCTCACTCGGTGATGACATGATATCATCGATGACACGGTCTCGGGGATGACATTTACTTGACATGACATTTACATGTCGACGTTATTTACCTCGGGGGGACATTTGCCCAAGGTGACACGTCTTGTAAAATTAACACGTAAGTGGCTTTTATCTGGTGTGAACATAGTGGTTTTTACCTGATGTAATGATAGCGGCTTTTACCTGATGTAAAGATAGTGGCTTTTACTTTATGTGAAGATAGTGGCTTTTACTTGATGTGAAGATAGTAGCTTTTACTTGATGTGAAGATAGTGGCTTTTACCTGATGTGAAGATAGTGGCTTTTACCTGATGTGAAGATAGTGGCTTTTAACTTATTTGATGATAGCGGCTTTTACCTGATGTGAAGATAGTGGCTTTTACCAGATGTGAAGATAGTGGCTTTTATCTGATGTGAAATAGTGGCTTTTACCTGATGTGAAGATAGTGGCTTTTACCTGATGTGAAGATAGTGGCTTTTACCTGATGTGAAGATAGTGGCTTTTACCTGATGTGAAGATCTTTAAACTTGGAGGCTTCCCACAACTAGCAATTAATACAGTGCTTCTCAGACTGTAACGCTTCACAATCACATATGATAAAAACTTCCGGTTTCGCAGCTCACCATAAGATAAAGTTGTGTGTTCACGACTCAGCTGCTAAATCAACTACGATTAAAGAAATAGAATTAAACCATCTTTATTTATAAATAATTAATAGATTTCTCCTTTTATTTTCCAGATATTTCAAACTTTTTATTTTGTACCATATAAAGAAATAGAGTTGAGATATTCCAAATACTTAATCTCGATCATTTAATTCTAAATTTTAATTTTACTTCGGCCCATTTGAGATTGCGCGGGGTGGTTACTTTAAAAAACAATAATTGGGAACCATTCTAATGCAAACTAGTCTAAAACAAATACAAATAATAAAAATAAAAATAATTTTGAACTTTGTTTCATTAAACTGGGCGATTTCCACCCACACACAAAAAATTAACTTTGAAGCTTTTTTTCTTAAATAAGTTTGTTTGTTTAACTATTGCGTGGCATTTGCATATCATTGAAACCAACTCAACTCAAAATTTGTACAATTAGACGCAAGTTTACAAAGTATGATCCCCTTCCCCCGGAGTGGAGACTGACGTCACTGAATACTAACAAGAAAAGAACGGTGCAATCTTATATTTCATAGAATACGCCCCCCTGCGCCATCTATCGGTGGTGTTCATGCTTAAGAGTTGTGGAGATTTGAGTTTTGGATTTTTTTCTATAATGGCAATTCTCAAAGTTTGGGTCAGTCGGTCGTTTGAAGTGACCTGCCCAAAATATGGACAATTGTATAAGACTAGCTGTACCCTGCAAAACATTTGCATAGAGTTATATCCCCTTAGGCTTGATGGGTAGGCTAGGTTATTTTTGGTTTCGGGCAGATCCGATTTTTTCATGATTGTATTTTACACTGAAATACTCTTGTATTAATTATTTACTTTCCATTTAACGCAAAACCCAAATCGCTATTATTTATTAGATTAATTTAGTGCTTTTTATGTTTTGTTTTTAATCCTAGGTAGCTGGGTCGTGAATTTAAAAAAAAAGGTTTTTTAGTGGTATCGAATGGGAACATTTTTAGAACCACCGTTTTTAACATATTAATTTTAAATTATACTGACCTCTCACCCTTATACACACACATATACTGACCTCTCACCCCTTGAAACACATATACTGATCTCTCACCCCTAAACACAAACATATACTGACGTCTAACCCCTTCAAACATATATACTGACCTCTAGCCTGTAGTCACACATATACTGACCTCTAGCATGTACTCACTCATATACTGACCTCTAGCCCCTGTACACAAACATATTTTGACCTGTCACTCTTATACACTACTCACACACTTATACTGACCTCTTACTCCTACAAACATATATACTGACCTCTAGCATGTATTCACACATATACTGACCTCTGACTCCTACAAACATATATACTGACCTCTAGCATATACTCACACATATACTGACCTCTCACCCATATACACAATCACATATAAGGTCATTTTCACTTTCTCCCCTGACACTTGCAAGGACGGGAGGGAGAGAATGAGAGAGTTGAGAAAAGAAAAATTTCTTGACCAGCATAGCGTGAGATGGTCAAGATCGATGAGTTGACCAGTGTCCAGTCACTTTCCTGGTATGCGTGAGTGCGTGAGTAATTCAAAACGACAGAGACGGACGGTGCACGTAAAAATGTGTTAAAAGAAAAATGTTACTTACGATTCTCGGAACAATCTTTTAGCCTACCGTGAAACAGGCAGAATGAAAGATACATTTTCAGAGAAACTTCTTGCAGGACAGAGAGATTGTAAACTAACCCCACAAAAGAAAGGAAATTTGTAGACCTGCTTACAATTGAATTAGTAAAATAAATGTATTGCTTTTTTTATAAGATCCACCTGAATAGAGTTATAATCTTCCTTGATGTTTTTTTGTTTAATATATTTTTATTAATTTGTCATCATCGAGTTATGATTAGGTCATTGATAATCTTTAAAACTGAAGCATTTCGTTTTATAGAGTATTTTTGTACTTGTTACGTCACAAACTAGTTATTATTGCGTCATCGCCCGAAACTGCAGAATAAGCAGTTCTGTAGCCAGAACATCTAGCAAGACTTTGTTAGAAGTTTCCTTCGCAATGTACTGGCGAATGAATGGTTACAACTTGACTTGTTCGCAATGTACTGGCGTATGAATGGTTACAACTTGACTTGTTCGCAATGTACTGGCGTATGAATGGTTACAACTTGACTTGCTCGCAATGTACTGGCGTATGAATGGTTACAACTTGCTCGCAATGAACTCAATATTCTATGAGTTTGGGACGATATACAAGAATTAAGATTCAGGAATTGGTAATATCAACATTTCTTTGTTGGTCTGAATGGTCATCGAAATGTTAACAGAAGATGTCAATAATCATGTTAATGAACTTATGGCAAACAAACAAAATAGGGTTATGAAATTACAAGACAATAAACAATTATAATGGGTTCATGTAACGAGCAGGACAACAAAAGAACTGCTACTAAGCCGTGACTTTATAGTCAACTCTCTGTTTCCATGACATGTGCATCAGTTTAGGAGGATGTCAGAATATATGAATACCTTGATGAGATTTTACTTTGTATGTTAACATTTGAATACTTTGTGTATATCTTGATGTGTTTTTACTTTGCATGTTGACCTGTAGGTATTTATTAAAATTAAAATATTTACTTCTAACTCGCTCAATCTGCCCCCTTCCTAGTCACATGACCCCTCCCGCCCCAATTCATTTCTACTCACATCCAGAACTAAGTCACTTTAAGGGCGGTCAGTTTGCTGTTGACACACTGATTCTAATTCTATTGTCCTTTACTGGCTACAGAACAAATAAATGGGAACCTGTTAAAGACAGGAGAGTCAAACGAAGGAGAGAGAGAGAGAAAAAAACAGGAAGACTGGATGGTGGTGATAGAGAGATATATTTGAACAAGACTTCTATGTGAGAAACTTTTTAATACCAATGTTATGACTCGCATTCAGCAGTCTATTGACTTTTGAAGCCCAGAGTTGGTAGGAAAGTGTCAAAAATGATTCCAGACAGAGAGTGATTTTATCTCAAAGTCCGACATAATTCATTACATTAAAAGATGAGGTCGTGTATGTATTTATGTGGCAATGACTCATTGTTCAGTATAAAAATGTACATGGTTCCAACAGCACTCTCCAAACTTGGCACACTGCTCATTCAAGATAATTAAACTGATATTTTTTTTTCTTTAAATGTTCGGGGATGTGATATTTTAGCATTTTTCATACTAAATCGACAATTGCTTTCGATACGTTCCGTTGCTGACATTATTGTAGCTGCACATGGGCGAACCATTAATTCTAAAATTGTATTAATAATGACTTCTCAGACTGAAAATAGCGAGATTTTAAAAAAAAAAAATCATATTAGCTGATGAGTAGAAATATACTGAACTAAATCACATTAGTTGATGAGTAGAAATATACTGAACTAAATCATATTAGCTGATGAGTAGAAATATACTGAACTAAATCACATTAGTTGATGAGTAGAAATATACTGAACTAAATCACATTAGTTGATGAGTAGAAATATACTGAACTAAACATATTAACTGATGAGTAGAAATATACTGAACTAAATTACATTAATTGATGATTAGATATAAGTATATATATATATATATATGAAGAGAGAAAGAGACCGAGAACGAAAGGGAGGGGGGCGGCATTGGCACCAACGTTTACACTTTTAGTTGTTAGTTTATTTACACCTGTATGGTGTATGGAATTTTTTAACAAAATAGATTGCAAGAGATCTCAATATATATATATATATATATATATATATATATATATATGTGTGTGTGTGTGTGTGTATGTGTGTGTGTGTGTACATATATGTAAACTGCGCAGATGTGCAGACGTTAATCACAGAGTCCACCTGAGTGCTGAGAGACACGTGATATATTTAGGTTCTGGTGAAAGTCGATAAATCCACCTTAAAATAGAAACCTAAAAATAGATTGGTGGAGAAGCGTGTGCGTTATGCTAGTCATCATAAATACATATTACACAAAATCCGCCGTATTTATGTATCAATATTAATTACTACAAAATGAAAATGGAAACCAACACAAAACGGCGGCCAGTTTTGAAAGTCATTACTGGAGTACTTGTTAAAAGTTGATGGACTTTCTGTATGCTAAATACTCCGTGAGATGGTAAAGTTGGAATTCAGGACATTTAACTCTTCCGACGCTGGTAATACTGTTGTTTCCCTTTAAAATTGAATTCATATTTTTTACTGTTCTTTACAGTTTGCAAAACAAACAACAAATATTGAACACAATATCAAATGACTTAGAACTTAAAGAATGAAATGTTATCTGTTTATCTCATATTGTACCAGTCTCATCTTTTTACCTCATATTGTACCTGTCAGATCTGTTTATCTCATACTGTACCTGTCAGATCTGTTTATCTCATATTGTACCTGTCAGATATTTTAATAAAATTTGTGTATTAGTGTCCCGACGTGATAAGCCGCTTTTACGGATATGCGAACTAGGTTAATGTCTTGGGACCCCACTGAATAAAAGGGCCCTATAGCACTACTTTCAAATTAAATCTTTTGATAGTAAGGCCCACACAAGTCTAGTACCCCAAAGATATATGGAAGTCATTTCTTTGTGCCCCCATATATCTAAAATCTGCTGTGCCAACATTTATCCATGCCAATGAGGTTTTAACAAGTTCGGTTTTCTAGGCATTGACATGGAGGAAAGTAAAATTCAGGAATGGGTCAGAATGCTGCAGGATCGATAGTTCAGATCTTAGCCTAATGAACAACATCAAAAACGCCATGTTGCATTTGAGAAGAGATAAAGATAATTACATTTATTTTTAAAGTTCCGTTAAAACAGCAGGTGATGGGTAAATGAATGGTCATTCGGTTCAGCGCTCGACAGTCGATCAGAGGGTCCCTGGTTGGATCTCCGGTGAGGACCAATGGATATTTCAGGTCGTGGCGAAAATCGCCCGTTTTATCTCCCGTGTTGCCTCCATGGCCATTGCACCGTAGGCTATGGTGAAGAGGAAAGAAGGGGCAACGTAAACACCGTCCATTTAATGGTTTACAGGATCTAAGAAATTTCATTTCATTCTTAAGGCACAACACACACCCAGTGATACACGTCATAGTTCCAAGTGTGAAGCTTTGAACTCATAACTATCATGCCAGAGATCTGAGAACGCAATGCTGCATTGCATGCCACGCGTTTCATGTGTTATCCAATGGTCATCTCTTGACCAGAAATCCAGGATCACTGCCAATGACATGACGTGTCAGTCTAAATGATATGAGCATCAAAGTGGATTGAGATTTGCATCATCTCCTATGTCACTTTCCCCTCCCCCTCCCCCGCCCCGCCTATCCCCCCCCCAACCCCGCCACCGGGCGGATATTCAAATATTACCTGTTGAAACCTGTTGTGGCGCCAAGTGCAAGCATCACGCAATGGCGTCAAGGTCAGGGTGGGGTTCCCTTGTCTTGGGAGGAAAATTGTAATGAGTATTGATCAGAAGACAGACAAATAAATGACAGACAGACAGAGTTGGATAGAGTGAAAGGTATAGGCAGATTTCATTTATTATACAGACACTAAAAGAAAAAAATTGACAGACAGTTGAACAGATAGACGCTCATGAAGGCAAACTGAGTGATAGACGAATAGATAAGTTGATAGATTGACTGATGTACAGACAGACACGAAAGCAGAAAGACAGACAGACAGATAGAAAGATAGATAGTATGTTGATTGATTTATTCCAATATATGTATATATATATGTATGTGTGTGTGCGCGCGCGCATACATGCAAACATAGATACATGCAAAAACAATACATCAATACATATACAAAATACATATATACAACCATACACACACACACAACATTTATACTTACATGCATGCGTGCTTTTGTATATATACATACATACATACAAACATACACACATACTCACAGATACGCAAAAAATACAAACATACAACTATACAAACATTAAAATAAACATACAAGACTTATAACCTTTTTTTTTTATTTTTTATGTGTCTGTTTCTAATTCCTTCTGTCCATCCGTCTTTATTTCGTAATTACTTCATTCTTTCGGCCGGTCTGTCGAAGCACAAAAAACATGACTCATCAATGGAGTAAGTACACCTAAAAACCTACTAGCTACCAGATCTTAAACCAGTGTTTTGCATATGTCCATTCAGTGTTCACTTTATTAGCGGTCACATACCCTAATGGACATTCATGTATATCTCTTCCCTTCTACTGGTCAATGCAGAACAAATATATAGGTCAGGGTTGAGGCCAAAAGAGGGGTGAACGACCGTTAGTATTTGCCCGGCCGTGATTTATGAAGTATTGATCAAATCAAGATCTTGACCACGACTTGACCATCACTTATAATTATCCCGTACCATCCACTTACCTGGCCATTTCTTCCTGTTGAAATGGTCATTTTATTTTCTGATTTTAATTTTTTATTTTTTATGTGGTGGATGGGGAAAGGGGGGATTGGGTCTGATAAGGTTGTTTTTTATTAAGAAAGGATTGTTTAAGAATTAGGTTGTGCGTCTGTGTGTGCGTGTGTAGGTGTGTGTGTCTGTGTGTGCGTGTGTGGGTGTGTGTGAATAGAAGAGAGTTTCATGAAAGTTAGATTTTTGAAATTAAATTAATATCAAGGATTTTTTAAACTATTAATAAATAGATAGATAGATAGATAGATAGATAGATAGATAGATAAATAGATAGATAGATAGATACATACATAGATAGATAGATAGATAGATACATACATATATACATACATACATACATACATACATAGATAGATAGATAGATAGATAGATAGATAGATAGATAGATAGATAGATAGATAGATAGATAGATAGATAGATAGATAGATAGATAGATAGATAGATAGATAGATAGATAGATAGATAGCATATGTATATTTTTTACTGCTCTTTTTTACAGTCATGAACGAATTAATTGTAGTGTTCAGTTATAAGTCCGTTGATAAATGTATTTTACTTAAAGCTAATCTATTTCATGTGTACTTTGCAGATACTTAAATGCCGATCAATTTATCGAAGTAAAACATACATTTGTAAGTAACATAGGTAAATGGAAAATTTCCGAATTTGTTATCTAACACAACACTTCTGAACAATCTGTCCCATTGAAATATATAGAATTTAGTCTAGATCAGTAAGAGACTTATAAAACAAAATCAATATGCGACCACTTAAGTTTAACAACCTAATACTTGGTTTATTATCCAGAGAACTAGCCACAGCTATGTAGGTTAAGAGGTTGGGTTTATTGCTCATTTATGACCAGACCGTATAATCGGCTGAAATACTATTTCTATGTTAAGGCATATAGTAGAGCCATGGGCATGGTATATCTCGGGTACAGCCTATCGGCCGATGGCCCGGCTTTTCGACCCCGGACAGTTCGACCCCGCGACACTTCGACACCGGGACAGATCGAGCCCGCGACACTTCGACACCGGGACAGATCGAGCCCGCGACACTTCGACCCCGAGACAGTTCTACCCCGTCAACTGATAAAAATAATATTCCAATTGTTATTTCTTTGTTTAAATATGTTCATTAACTTTGTTCAATATGTGCATAATTGTTTAAAATATTTATTTTGTATTAAGTTTGTTTAAAATATGTGTTTTATTGTTTAAAATATGTGTTTTAATTGTTTAAAATATGTGTTTTATTGTTTAAAATATGTGATTTAATTGTTTAAAATATGTGATTTAATTGTTTAAAATATGTGATTTAATTGTTTAAAATATGTGTTTCCGCAAGGATTTACGTATAAACTTCACATTATATAGCTTAGGGCCCCCCACTTTCTAGGGGACCCCAAAATAATTGTCCCAGTGAGCAATTGTCATATAAACTTAAATATTTGGCCCTGAAATATAATTTTTGGATTTACACAGAGCTTAAGGCCTTTTCAATTCAGTGATTTTGAAAAATATTTATTCCTAATTCAAATAACACATTTAAACCATTGAAATTATTTAAATCATTTAAAACATGTTTTCATGTCACATGGCTATCGAAATATTTTTTTTTAATATGAAAAGTCTTGTCTCCATCCTTTTTTTTTTGAGGTGTTTGTTTCATTTTTTTTTTTAAAGTTTGACAAATTTGCCGAAAACGAACTGTTTAAATTGTGTTTATAGATACAAGTAACACATTACGGTAAACATAAAGATAAGTTGTACCAGGACTCCTAATGAAGCCACATGGCTGCCAACTCGTGCTGAATAACGGGACCATCCAAACCTTGTGTGTGTAAGAAGGTCGAAATCAAAGCAAGATAAATTAGAGTTGTTGACAAAACACTTTTCAATATTCAGTGTGTCTCGTCTTACATTCAGTGTGTCTTATCTTACATGCAGTGTGTCTCGTCTTACATTCAGTGTGTCTCATCTTACATTCAGTGTGTCTCGTCTTACATTCAGTGTGTCTCGTCTTACATTCAGTGTGTCTCGTCTTACATTCAGTGTGTCTCGTCTTACATTCAGTGTGTCTCGTCTTACATTCAGTGTCTCGTCTTACATTCAGTGTGTCTCATCTTACATTCAGTGTGTCTCGTCTTACATTCAGTGTGTCTCGTCTTACATGCTGTGTGTCTCGTCTTACATTCAGTGTGTCTCATCTTACATGCTGTGTGTCTCGTCTTACATTCAGTGTGTCTCGTTTTACATTCAGTGTGTCTCGTCTTACATTCAGTGTGTCTCGTCTTACATTCAGTGTGTCTCATCTTACATGCAGTGTGTCTCATCTTACGCTAAAGAATTGTTGCCCTAAATTCAGGCAGAGTTAACGGAATGCGCACAGAGCGCTCACCCTACGCCCCCCCCCCCCACACACACACTTTCTTAAGAGCCAGCAAAACCCCAGATAATATATGTGTCCCTTCTTTTCCCTGTCCTTGTCTTATTAAAGAGGAGGCGCTACATTTTGTTACTTGCATAGGGCACGAAGCGCCCTGAATACACAATTGCCCATACTCCTGGTTTTGTGAACCACTCTAGCTACTAGACTCACTCACCTGGTATATACCTCCAGCTGCTCTTGGGCCATCGACAAGACTGAATCAACTTTGGACCCTCTAACAGATATCTCCCACCAATTTCTTTATTCACTTTCTGGCAGATAATTATCACATGTGGGGACCCTAAGGACATTGTGCGCCACAGGGCACGATGCCCCCAACAGTTTGGTCGGGTTGCCCCTCTTTGCTGCAGCCCAATTCATCACAAACTAACCGCCTACAGTTTTTCTTTGTATATATACAACACGTAATGACGCCTCAACATGATAATATGAAAATGTGTACAGGTGTTCATTTTAAAGTTGTTTGGTTCTGGGTCGGGGGTGGAGTGGGGGGGTGAATCTGTGTAGTTTAGTATGTCAGGAGAACAATGTCGTCTTCCAGTCCGGTCCCCAATCTTCAAAGACCTAATCACAGGCTCCACTGAGTTGCCGAGAAGTTCTCCATGGCTGACACTTGGAATTAGCCAATCGATTGACGTGAAGAGTAATACGACGATGGCGATTGGATGGTACATCACTATTGGCCTATCACTTCCGTGTGTGTGTGTGAGTTGAAAGGTCATGAGCTGGAAATAGTACGAATAGCGTTGTACTGGCATTTCTCACAGTCTTTCTAAAGACACATCTTAATGATCACCGGGTCAGTTTTTTATTAGAGCAATTAACTGATTACATAGTAAGGGGTTTAACGTTAGTTTAGATGTTTAACCCGAGATAAACGTAAATGTATTGTTTAACATACTAAAAAAATATGTATACATTTACATATATATTAGGACGAATGGTCGCACAGATACACACGTGTTAGGTCCTCATTGAGAACACAGGGATGTTTCACAGCTCCTAACGAAAGTTAATTGAATGTCGTCCGAACCCACCCATTTTTACATGAGTACCGGACAACAGCTAAGAAAGTAAAGTTGGCTGGCCGTTGTGCTAACCACACAAACCATCGCCTTCACTACAGAGACAATTAATATCTGCACTTCATCTGCCCCGATGGCCTTAGAGTCGAACGGAACTTTACTTTCAATACACTGGGGTCGTCGTGCAGTGTAGAGCACTCAACTGAGGAAACCCGGGTTCAAACCTCAGTGAGAGCCTTGGGAATATTTCTGTTCCTGTTGAAAATCCCCCAAGAAAACCTAGCTATGCATGGATATCTGATTTTAAGTTGGTGAAGTAAATATGGTTGGGCGTTGTGCTAACTACATAATCCCTTTATATCGAAACAGATGAATTCTACACTTCATTCTCCACGATGAACCATTAAGAGAACACAACTTGTACTATAGGGAGCGACCGATAATCGGATCGGTATCGGTATCGGTATCGGACTATCGATAAAAAGGCATATCGGTCGCTCCCTATTGTACTAGTCAACAATATTCAACGTGTAGGCTTGCGTTACTCATTATAATTTCTAAGGTTCAGTATTAAAATAAGGAATAATAAGTTATATAGCTAAATAAGGTTACCTAACCACACTCAAAATGTGCTTGTAATCAATACAGCACCAATCGATCGGCCTATGAAGTAAATGAGTGCAAATGTATCGTAAATCGTGGATGATTTTTGTTCATTCATCTTTGCCCTGTTAACACTCATTTATTGTTCCATCTATCATCGAACTTTAGCAATGTAAGAGTTTATCCTGGATGCAGCTATCTAGGGACCAAATTAAAAAAAAACAAAAAAAGCTAATTCTAGGAATGGGCCCCGATAGTTAACAAGGATGCCAGGGATAAATTTAGAATTTCTCTTTTATTTGAATTCTTCACACACAGTCATTTTGATTACAATAAATTACAGCTTATTGCGCATGCGCGGTGAAGTTCATGTTGTACACGGACATAAACAAAACACCAGACTACTTTAAAATGTCTTGTTTTCTGCTTCATAAGTTGGCTTGATTGAACATTGGGGCAATCCTGTTCACTGACCTGTGTAATCAGTTTCTATATTGCAGAGTTTTGTTTTTGTTGATGTTCATTGTTGGTGGTTGTTTTGTTTTATTTTAACCGTTAAAATGATGAAAAATGGAACAGGATCGAATGAATATACAAATATACAGTTCACTTGGACTTGCTACATAATACAATATGAGGGAATGTAGCAAACTGTAGTAATTCTGGTTAAGACTTGTAGCAAACTGCAGTAGTTCTGGTTGAGACTTGTAGCAAACTGCAGTAGTTCTGGTTGAGACTTGTAGCAAACTGCACTATTTCTGGTTGAGACTTGTAGCAAACTGCAGTAGTTCTGGTTGAGACTTGTAGCAAACTGCAGTAGTTCTGGTTGAGAGATGACAAGTGACTCATAGAACAGGGGACGCTAAGGACTCACTTGATTCTCTTTTTTTTTTGTTTAAAGTTTGAGAACCGTTGTTTCTAATAAAACTCTTGGGCTGGTGGCTCTGCGTAGTGAAACAACGTGAATGATAATGAGTACCTACCTACACACTGACACATACACAGATATGCAAACATACTGACTGACACACTCACACACACACACCGGCTCTCCCCCTCCCACCCTCCACCAAGTCTTCAACTAATGTGATAAATTATGTCAAACACACACACACACACACACACGCACAGCCCGGGTCAGGGGATAGGTTGGGTGGGGATTCAATTGCAGACCAGTGTAATTGGACATCTGTGACCTATAATGCTGTGTTGTTAAGTGGCTTTCAACTCGAGCAAGCCTAGTACAATAAAAAATATGCAAAAATTGGCCCCAATCCGATAAAAATATAAAGGAAATAAAAACCTGTACTACCGTACTTGACCAGGATTTGATGTAAGACGATTGGCTCAACTCTAGACTTTATGATTGGATCAACTCTAGACTTAATGATTGGATCAACTCTAGACTTTATGATTGGATCAACTCTAGACTTTATGATTGGATCAAATCTATAGTTTGTGTGGGTTCTAACGCTGAATGATTGAATATATAGGTGAGTGCTGTTTAATATGTTTTGGTTATGTATAGACATATTTAATAGAGACAGTGTTATCTGTCGGGAGTATCGTATGTGTTATCTATCGGGATTATCGTATGTGTTATCTGTCGGGAGTATCGTATGTGTTATCTGTCGGGAGTATCGATAGATAGATAGATAGATAGATAGATAGATAGATAGATAGATAGATAGATAGATAGATAGATAGATAGATAGATAGATAGATAGATAGATAGATAGATAGATAGATAGATAGATAGATAGATAGATAGATAGATAGATAGATAGATAGATAGATAGATAGATAGATAGATAGACGGCAATCTATACTTATAATTCTAGTGCAAAATGCATTCCTAAATATTGTATTTATAGAATGGGTTCTTTCTCTCTTCGTTAATTCCAGGAAATTGTTTTACCTTATTTAAATATTTGTGTAAGCTAACTCTGTGGAAACCGAAAGGTATTTTGATAATGTATTGTGGCAATGGACTTTTGTCCATTAGGAAAAGATTACTTTAAACATTAGCGTTACACACCCACCTGCGGAATGACACACAGTAAAACTTAACAACTGACAGGTTTCGAACCCCGGTAAACTGGTGTGTAAGGTCCCAATAAGGATGGAATTTCTTAGATCATATAAAAAACTGATCGGACGACTTTTGATGTGCCCTTCTTTCATATCCACCATAGGCGATAGTGCAATGGCTTTAGAGGCACCACGGGAGATATGGCGAGAACTTTAACCATTACCTAAAGTATTCATCGGTCCTCACCAGACATCAAACCAGGGACTCTCAAGTCGACATTCGAATGGCACACAGATAAACTGAAACAAATAACAGGATTCGAACCCTAGGCACTTGGTATACTGGTGTTTCAAGGTTTAGTTGAAACTCCCTCCGGGGCCTCTGTAGTCCGATCGATGTCACTACATACATACTTTGCTACATATCTAACTATCTACCTACCAAGAATTATTCCATCCATGTGACTGTTTATCTATATATCTATATATCAATCTATCAATCTTTATATCTAACTATCTATCATATTATCGCATTATCTGTTCGTATGACTCAATTTTTTTCAACGGGTGGTCGTGCGATGTAGGGCGCTCGACTGTCCACCTGAGAGTTCTTTTGAATTTTTCCAGTTCCTGGTGTAAGTCCCCAAGTCCATCCAGCTTTAAATGGGTACCTGACTTTAAGTTGGGGGAGTAAATGCGGCTGGGCGTTGTGCTAACCACACAATCCCTTAATATGCCGAGTTTATAGAAACAGATGAATTCTACACTTCATCTGTTCTGTTGATCATTTAGGGCTAAGGGAACTTTAGTTCATTACTATTTATACTAAGCTGCCATGTCACATTTTATACCGTCACATTTTAAACCCAATATGGCTCACGGCTATAAGCTTTTTCTAGGCCGGGCATAGACAAACCAAGGCCCGCGGCAAATGAAGGTTCGCTTAGCAGTTTGATCCGTCACGCTATTTATTTCATTTTGCGCGTCTAAATTTGGTGACTTTTATATTTCATTTACATTCGGTCAGATAAGCCACCAAAGTATCTTGTGTTGATCCGGCCCTGGTGTCGAATTTAATATCCATTTGT
>JAGDYQ010000112.1:2096550-2152774 GCA_021962125.1 Bulinus truncatus
CCAAGAAGCCAATAGTAAATGTGTATGTTTAATTGGGACAGCCGCTTAATTGGGACAAAAAGCCTCGGTCCCGATGTGTCCCAATTAAGCGGAATCGACCGTATTAGGAAACGCGAGTACTTTTTCATTTTAAAAAAATCGACAAATTTTCGTGATGATCACAAGAAACAACTTCGTATTATTTGGTGACGTTAACATTTATATAAAATGTTAACTGGTTTTTTTTTTTGTTGTTAATCCGCTATCGTGAACTGGCCTATAGAATAGAATTCACTTTGCACCACCTGCATGGGATCCAGTGTTTCTTTCTTTCTTTACTTGGTCACGTGTTAGTGTTATGCTTTAAAAGATCTACACACACCATGTTACACTCAAAGGGATTTTTAAAACATCACATTAATTGCGTCTCGCATTTTGTTATATCGGTTATTTCTGTTTCGTTTATGAATTTGCAACAGGTTGAGCCTTGTTTATTGCTAGAGATGTTTGCTTCTGATATTTGCTATTGATATTTTATACTGATATTTGCTACTGATATTAGCTTCTGATATTTGCTTCTGATATTTGCTTCTGATATTTGCCACTGATATTTTATTTTCCACTGATATTTGCCACTGATATTTGCTTCTGATATTTTCCACTGATATTTGCCACTGATATTTACTTCTGATATTTGCCACTGATATTTGCAATATATGACTATAATTCTTTTCCGTTATAAAAAAAAATACCGAAAAAAATAAAATTGCGGGAAATTACTATGCATTACAGTATATACATCGGCGACCGTTGGAGTCACCAGCTAAAGCAACTGACCCTTGCGATAGGAGCAATACGGTAGGGTATTCAGCAAATATTTAAGGCTCTCGACCTTATGACGCACCGCCCTGCCGTATACACGAAGGGCCGCCGCTTCAAGGTATAACTTTGGAAGTCACTGGCTACAAAACAATCTGAAGGGCAAAACAAAGAGTTTTTAGTTTTAGGAAATCCCCAGGCAAAATATTCATTAGGATTTTATGTGGACCAAGCAAAGGCACATTTACCCCTGGTGTATTCATAGATTTATATCATAATTATCACATCTACCTCTGGTGTATTCATAGATTTATATCATAATTATCACATCTACCTCTGGTGTATTCATAGATTTATATCATAATTATCACATCTACCCCTGGTGTATTCATAGATGTACATCATAATTATCACATCTACCCCTGGTGTATTCATAGATGTACATCATAATTATCACATCTACCTCTGGTGTATTCATAGATTTACATCATAATTATCACATCTACCCCTGGTGTATTTATAGATTTACATCATAATTATCACATCTACCCCTGGTGTATTTATAGATTTACATCATAATTATCACATCTACCTCTGGTGTATTTATAGAATTATATCATAATTATCACATCTACCCCTGGTGTATTCATAGATTTATATCATAATTATCACATCTACCCCTGGTGTATTCATAGATTTATATCATAATTATCACATCTACCCCTGGTGTATTCATAGATTTATATCATAATTATCACATCTACCCCTGGTGTATTCATAGATTTATATCATAATGATCACATCTACCCCTGGTGTATTCATAGATTTATATCATAATGATCACATCTACCTCTCGTGTATTCATAGATTTATATCATAATGATCACATCTACCTCTGGTGTATTCATAGATTTATATCATAATGATCACATCTACCTCTGGTGTATTCATAGATTTATATCATAATGATCACATCTACCTCTGGTGTATTCATAGATTTATATCATAATGATCACATCTACCTCTGGTGTATTCATAGATTTATATCATAATGATCATATCTACCTCTGGTGTATTCATAGATTTATATCATAATGATCACATCTACCTCTGGTGTATTCATAGATTTATATCATAATGATCACATCTACCTCTGGTGTATTCATAGATTTATATCATAATTATCACATCTACCTCTGGTGTATTCATAGATTTATATCATAATTATCACATCTACCCCTGGTGTATTCATAGATTTATATCATAATGATCACATCTACCTCTGGTGTATTCATAGATTTATATCATAATGATCACATACATATAAAAAATATTATTGTCAGCACAGGGGCAGACAGGGGTATAACAAGTTGGGGTACAGCTTATGATGATTCTATTGCAAGGGTGGTAAACTAAATCCCGCGAGCCAAGGGCGACCAATTCACATGGTTTAATAAGGCCCCCCACTCATCTTTCCACATATCAGCCAGGAGTAATCATAGCCAGGGTTCATCATAGCCAGGGTTCATCATAGCCAGGAGTCATCATAGCCAGGGTTCATCATAGCCAGGGTTCATCATAGCCAAGAGACATCATAGCCAGGAGACATCATAGCCAGGGTTCACCATAGCCAGGAGTCATCATAGCCAGGGTTCATCATAGCCAGGAGACATCATAGCCAGGAGACATCATAGCCAGGGTTCATCATAGCCAGGGTTCATCATAGCCAGGAGACATCATAGCCAGGAGTCATCATAGCCAGGAGACATCATAGCCAGGGTTCATCATAGCCAGGAGACATCATAGCCAGGGTTCATCATAGCCAGGGTTCATCATAGCCAGGAGTCATCATAGTCAGGAGTCATCTTAGCCAGGAGTCATCATACCCAGGAGTCATCATAGCCAGGAGACATCATAGCCAGGGTTCATCATAGCCAGGAGTCATCATAGCCAGGGTTCATCATAGCCAGGAGTCATCATAGCCAGGGTTCATCATAGCCAGGAGTCATCATAGCCAGGAGTCATCTGTTTTAAATTAAGACGCCATTTCAGCATCGATTTGAACAGTTGGCCCACCCATTTTCTACATCGTCATGTATGACGGCCGTGTAACACGTGCCTTTTAATAACTCACCCTGTGCCCGGGGTCAACTCTGTTGATATTTTGTTAGTGGCGCCGTGTGACGTCACGGCCTTATCTGCGCAGCCTGTGGGGTGGTCAGGAGGGGGGGATGATTCTTTAAAGTCAGACGGCGGTGAATCTGACGTCATTGTGAGCTGACCTACTTCCTTATCGCCTGAGAGTAAAAAAAATCGGACATTGTGACAGGTATGAAGGAACCTGGGTTTGTGACAGACACGAGGGAACCAGGCATTGAGACGGGTACAAGGGAACCGGACATTGTGACAGGTATGAAGGAACCTGGGATTGTTACAGACACGAGGGAACCAGGCATTGAGACAGTTCCAAGGGAACCGGACATTGTGACAGGTATGAAGGAACCTGGGATTGTGACAGACACGAGGGAACCAGGCATTGAGACGGGTACAAGGGAACCGGACATTGTGACAGGTATGAAGGAACCTGGGATTGTGACAGACACGAGGGAACCAGGCATTGAGACGGGCACAAGGGAACCGGACATTGTGACAGGTATGAAGGAACCTGGGATTGTGACAGACACGAGGGAAACAGGCATTGAGACGGGCACAAGGGAACCGGACATAGTGACAGGTATGAAGGAACCTGTGATTGTGACAGACACGAGGGAACCAGGCATTGAGACGGGCACAAGGGAACCGGACATTGTGACAGGTATGAAGGAACCTGGGATTGTGACAGACACGAGAGAACCAGGCATTGAGACGGGTACAAGGGAACGGGACATTGGGACAGTTGCGAGGGAGCCGCACATTGCGACCGGTAAAATGGAAATATGACTGCGACAGGTACGGGCAGGATTGTAGAGTAATGTTTTGTGAATGTAAACAACACAAGCTCACATGCAACAGCGCACCTCTTCATGTGCCCTACTCACCAGATTACGACCAAAAAAAAAACCAATCGAGGGGGGGGGGGGGCTGGTGAGCTAAATTTACTGAGTTTTAACGGATTTCGTTAAAAAAAAATAATCCGGCAATTTATGACAAAGCGAGGTAACAGAAAGTATCATAATTATCTCCCTTTAACTAAATATCATAATTATTCCCCCTTGTACTACTTATACATGAAAAAAAGGAAAATTAAATTTTTGATACTATACATCCTTCGCTAATGTCAACTATACGTCCCTCGCTAATGTCAACTATACGTCCCTAACTAATGTCAACAATACGTTCCTCGCTAATGTCAACTATACGCCCCTCGCTAATGTCAACTATACGTCCCTCACTAATGTCAACTATACGTCCCTCTCTAATGTCAACTATACGCCCCTAGCTAATGTTAACTATATGTCCCTCGCTAATGTCAACTATACGTCCCTCGCTAATGTCAACTATACGTCCCTCGCTAATGTCAACTATACGTCCCTCGCTCATGTCAACTATACGTCCCTCGCTAATGTCAACTATACGTCCCTCGCTGATGTCAACTATACGTCCCTCGCTAATGTCTACTATACGTCCCTCGCTAATGTCAACTATATGTCCCTCGCTAATGTCAACTATACGTCCCTCGCTAATGTCAACTATACGTCCCTTGCTAATGTCAACTATACGTCCCTCGCTAATGTCAACTATACGACTCTCGCTAATGTCAACTATACGACCCTCGCTAATGTCAACTATACGTCCCTCGCTAATGTCTACTATACGTCCCTCGCTAATGTCAACTATACGCCCCTTGCTAATGTCAACTATACGTCCCTCGCTAATGTCAACTATACGTCCCTCGCTAATGTCAACTATACGCCCCTCGCTAATGTCAACTATACGTCCCTCGCTAATGTCAACAATACGTTCCTCGCTAATGTCAACTATACGCCCCTCGCTAATGTCAACTATACGCCCCTCGCTAATGTCAACTATACGTCCCTCGCTAATATCAACTACACCGATACAGATCTAACACACCCAACCCGTCTCTAGTTTTTCTCGCGTGTTTCTATAAGTACGAGTACCCCCATAATCCTGTCAGCCCCATCACATGTCGCCAACCTAAGCACTTGATTTACTGCTCACTCTATCGACTGTGCTTGTAGTGAAGTACTCACTGCATAAGATTTCACGAATTCAAGTAGAGTCAGAAATTAAGCATATTGCAGGTTAGGCGAGCTAACCCCTCGCTACCCCCCCCCTCTCATATATCCTAATACAACCGTCAGGTTTTGTTTTAGCCCAGGACCCTTTTTTCCCGTAGCCTTAAAAAAAACGGCCCTTGCTTACTCTCTTCCAGCGGGACGGATGGTCGTGTGGTAAATCGCTCGACTGTCGACCTGAAGGTACCTGGTTCGATCACCGGTGAGGACCAAGGAAATTTTTCAGGTCATGGCTAAAGTCCCCGCTATATCTCCCGTGGTGCCTCCATGGCCATTGCACTATCGGCTATGGTGGGGATGAAAGAAGGGCGCCATAAAAACCGTCCCATTAGTGGTTTATAGGATCTAAGAGATTTTATCTCGTCCTTACAGGGACTTCACACATAATACTCTCATCCAGTAACATAGACACACACTGAGAGAGATTACTACACTATCAGAGTACTTACTACCTAATATAGTACTTTGAACCCAATATAGTACTTATAATATTAAATACTTAATGCCTAATATAGTCTCTGTGGAGACTTACTACATAATATAGTGGTACCTTCACATACGAGTGCCCTGACATACGAGATTTTTTCTGAGATACGAGCCGTCGAGCAAGCGATGTTTTGCTTTGAAATACGAGAAAATTTTCAGATACGAGCGGGTCGGCCGGCTGCACACGACACAGTTTACTGCGCCTCGTGCGTCTCAGTCAATATGCTGGTTTGTCTCGCTCGGAAGAAGCGTGAAAACATAGAAAAACATTGTCAAGGTGTTCGAGTGTATAGACTCGTCGAGGCACTACGGGCGTAGTACTTTAACGATATTTACTGTGTTTAAACAGAAGGTGTCGATAAATGGGTATAGCACCAGCTAAGGCCGTTACAATAATTTCTAAGCTCCTCCGCCTATCTCCTCCACCCTACACCTCCGCCAGCATTTTCCGTAAGATCAAGTCGGCTAATTTCCAAGTAAAAACACTTAATAAAACAAGTTTATTTCTTCACATTCTCGTGCATTATGTTTTTATACATAATTTTATACAATTATTTGTCGTTTATAATGTCATTGTTTTTATTCAATACACTTAACAAAAACAAATGGGTGGCATTTTAGGAGCTGAAACGGATTAGTGCCATTTCAATTATTATTTTTTTTTAGAGGGAATTGCATTGAGATAAGAGCTAATTGATATACGAGCAAGTTTGTGGAGCGAATAAAATTCGTATCTCGAGGTACCAGTGTACTGCTAATATAGAACTTAATACCTAATAAAGTACTTACAGCCTAACTCAGAACGCACTACTTAATATAGCACTTCTGACAGTACTCACTACTAGCATAGTACTCACTACAAACTTAGTACTCACTACTAACATAGTACTCACTACTAACATAGTACTCACTACAAACTTAGTACTTACTACTAACATAATACTCACTACTAATATAGTACTTACTTCTAGCATAGTACTACTACTAATACAGTACTCACTACTTACATAGTACTCATACACAAATTAAAAGAAGCAGAGTGGAAAGTAGCGACATACACTAGTGTGCACACATATGAACACACACACTCACACACAAGTACACACACACGCACACATAATTATCCGGGTGTCGCAATGTCAGCTAAATGGCCCAGCTGTTGCATGCCATGAGTGTGAGTATATTCGAGCAGTGTGTGGGTTCGTGTGAGTGATTGTTTGTGTGCCATCGTGTGCAAAACGTGTGCAAAACGTGTGCCCCAGTCCTGACAATGTGTGTGCTGTATGTGTAGCGGGAGCTAATGATGAATTGAACATACAAAAACGTCCTACAGTATGTGTTATATTGCGATGCAATCGGGTTTACATTGAGTCTGAACATAGCATACTAATTACTTCACTGATATAATTACCGTAAAAGTCTTACATGAGGTAAGACATTTTTTTTTCTGATTTAAATAATTTGTTGTTATTTTTTATAAGTGTTTGAGCGATTGGATGCAAAGTTTACCAGAACTATAACACAAATAATTATAATAATGAAACAAGTTGTATTAGCGATTTAAATTTTTTGTAAATGATCATTTTTAAGTATGTTGATATAGTCATGTATGTACTAACACAGAGTGACATATATTGATATAGTCATGTATGTACTAACACAGAGTGACATATATTTGGGGACAGAATTTTACAGCAGGTTTTAGGAATTGCAACCAATTTGGATTAAGATCTTGTATTTCTTTTATACCACTGACTTACATTAGAAAATTCCTTCTATATAGTAGATCTAGATTTTGTTCTATTCTGTTGTTAGTAATATTTGCTTTTATTTCTACATGTATTTAGATAGTTTGAAAAAAAAATTCAGGATAATTATTTCGAATAAAAGTTACAGCCGTGTTATATAGGACCTGGAGAAGGGTCAAGGTTACTTGATGTTTTCTAAAGATGACTTGACAGTTATGAATGTCCCGCCTTGTAATTAGGAATTGAATTAGAAGTTTAAAATAATAATATACACAACCTACTTGGAGAATATATTGAAACTGCTATTAAACTTTATTCAATACTCCATCAATTGATACAATTTTTATCACAATGAAACGAAAGGTTTTTTTAAAGAAACGTGCTTCGCGAAGCACCCTTTTACGCCATGTCTTGTAAGTCTTTGTTGCTAGGCAACACAGCGTATACAAATTTAGTTAAAACTGGTGATGTCCACAGATATTCATTAAAAATTACAAATTTACGACGATTTTAACCATTAAAATCAAACAAACTTTTAGGATTTTTGGACATATTTTATTAAACATAGAGATTATTGTTTTCTAGACATTGGTTTTGATTGTTGTTAAAAATAGGAACTGCGGATTCATAGTTCGCTACTCAGTAATATATATATATATATATATATATATATATATATATATAAGATAGCATTGTAGAATTGTCAACAGCACATAATGGTATAATACGTTCAGTTGTAACTTATGATGGTAAAACTAATTACTGCCATAAACACATGATGGTTTGTAATTTAAATCATTAAAACTGATATATTTAACTAATGATTTTTTTTTAAATTCATAGTATTTACATAATGTAGATGTATTACTTAAAAAAACTAAACATTTTGATTACAATCATAGTGTATAAATAATTATTGAAATAATAAATGTTCAAGTTATGTTCAGGTCACAATGATGTGTTTCGTCGTCAAAATGTCACTGTCACCTTGACATGCTTTGTGTCTGTCACTAGACATAATTACATTTTATCTTCCCACTGCTTCAAAATTGGGAACAGATTTATTGCGTTCATTAAATAACCCCTCCCCCCCCCACCCATCCCTTTCTCGTTAAACGTTCCAGGGCTAACTAGTTGGGGGGGTGGGTGGAGTCGATGGTCGATGACTTCACCATATGTACACACATGTGTTTGTCAGTGTGAATGAGTGGGGTGGGGGAGGGAACAGCTTGGTGAACGTGAACCCAATAATGTTTACAGACCTCTTCATATATTTCCTCCACAGATCGACCGCCTGACCGCTGTCCAGTCATCTCTCAGGCCACGATGTCATATTGTGGCTAACACTTTTTTTATGAGCTCCTGTCCCACTCTTCGTCATTGGATTACTGACCAGCGCTGGACTTGTCTACGCCTGACCACCAACCCCTCCCCCCTCACCCCATTCTCTGGATACTCCACAACAGACGCCCATGAAACATATTTCTGGATGACCCGAGGAAACAAGAGGACAACCACAATAAATTTCCAGCCTCCACCCACTGACCAGCGGACAGTCTTAATTTGTACATTAAAAAAAAAATAGTGGACCCTGGCCACTTAAGCCGCCTGACTGGAAAACTCCTTTCACCACGTTGTGTTAACTGGATATCAAAAGTGAACGGCTTAGAGTCATACATATTACTTACAAAGTAAGACCAACATGTTGTTTGTAATGTTTTGACTTTATACAATTTACACGTGAACTCATTAACTATATCTATTACCTGGCATGATGGTATTGGTATATACCACTGTAGAGACTGACATGATGGTATTAGTGTATACAACAATATAGACAGACATGATGGTATTAGTGTTTACAACTGTAAGACAGACATGATGTTATGGGTGTATACAACTGTACAGATTGACAGATATAAGACTTACATAGGCCTACATAATGTACATATTGGATAGAAAGGTAGGTCGACAGACAGACTGGAAGAAATGTTGAAAAGCAAGCAGACGGATAGATAGATAGATACATGGATAGATAGACAGATAGATACATGGATAGATAGATAGATAGATACATGGATGGATAGATAGATAGATAGATAGATAGATAGATAGATAGATAGATAGATAGATAGATAGATAGATAGATAGATAGATAGATAGATAGATAGATAGATAGATAGATAGATAGATAGATAGATAGATAGATGAATGGATGGCTGCATTGATGGATGGATGGATGGATGGATAGATAGATAGATAGATAGATAGATAGATAGATAGATAGATAGATAGATAGATAGATAGATAGATAGATAGATAGATAGATAGATAGATAGATAGATAGATAGATAGATAGATAGATAGATAGATAGATAGACAGACAGACAGACAGATAGATAGATAGATAGATAGATAGATAGATAGATAGATAGATAGATAGATAGATAGATAGATAGATAGTGTCAAACTTTTTCAGACCCCCCCTCCCTCGAGTTGTTGACGTAATTCATGGACGATCCCAAATGTAATACAAGAGTCCATCTTCAGCCAATGGTCACTTTATATCGGCCTATGTATCCTGTTAACTAGGACCAATACAATCGCCCTCTTCAGTTATATACCAACCTATATACACGTATGTATTATCGCCCTCTTCAGTTATATACCAACCTATATACACGTATGTATTATCGCCCTCTTCAGTTATATACCAACCTATATACACGTATGTATTATCTCCCTTCAATCGCCCTCTTCAGTTATATACCAACCTATATACACGTATGTATCATTCTCTTCAATCATATTATCGTTATTTCCGAAACGTCTTTATCTCATTAACTACCCTTGAGGTGTCCGCTTCGGTAAATCGCATCCGTTTTTGGCGTTTGCAAAGGTCGTTAACTCTAAGCTAAATACATCGTTTGACCTCCCAGTGAGTTACCCGCCCTTCCTGACCCTAATTTCAACCCATTCCTGATCGATGAATTCCTTTGATTCATAAGATATAAATAGCACTTCTGTAAACTCCAAGAAAAATATAGTCATAAATAAATAAAACATTTTTTTTTAAATAATCTAGGCACTCAGTATCCGGCTTGCTATTATCTAGTCTATGTTCTGTTGACCTAATAAAATAAAATTGTTATTGAACCAAAAAGAAAGTGGGTTTTGGTAATGGAAATGTTAATTCATTGAAATTCTTGGTTTGTAAAGTACGTGAAAAGATAAGAGGTTTATCTCATAGATCCAATAAACCACTAATGGAACGATTTTTTTTGTGGAGTGCCCTTCTTTCTTCTCTACCATAGCCGATAGAGCGATGGCCGTGGAGGCACCACGGGAAACATAATTAGGTGGAGAAATCTGCATATTCGTTGTTAGTAGCGGCATATGTTTATTTTCTTTACTGAATTCTTGGAGGCGTATGAGTATCGGTTTAGAGTTTAATCAATCATCAATTGTCTTGTATGTTAGATTTGTAAGTTGTTAGTTTTAGTGTGACGTTGTTGTAAGTTTGGGTGACATTGTTGTAAGTTTAGTTTGACGTTGCTGTAAGTTTTGTGTGACGTTGTTGCAGCCCCGTAGCGTGAAAATTCTACAGCAGGGGCCAGGAATTCCACAGCAGGGGCCAGGCAATAGCAGGTGGCCAGGTAATAGATTTTACTCAGTAGAACAAATAAACAGAGGGGGCCAGACAAAACGCAGGGGGGCGGCCCCCCTGGCCCCTCCCGCACGCCACAGGCCTGCGTTGTAAGTTTTGTTTGACGTTGCTGTAAATTTTGTGTGACGTTGTTGTTAGTTTTGTTGGACGTTGTTGTAAGTTTTGTTTGACGTTGCTGTAACTGTTGTGTGACGTTGTTGTAACTTTTGTGTGACGTTGCTGTAGCTTGTGTGTGACATTGTTGTAACTTGTGTGTGACGTTGTTGTAACTTTTGTTTGTAACTTTTGTTTGTACGGGGGTCGCATGTATTCATTGATTCTCTTTGCAGGCTGCTGTTTTGTAGTGGTATATGTATTGTTGTTTTTGCTGTTTTGTTTTGTTTGTTTTTTATGTGGGGCCGGGGGGGGGGTGGATTGCAATAAGAGGTCCGACTCAAGGCGCTATGACAATCTCTGATATTTCATTCCACCTCATTCAAACACATAGCCGATGTTTTGCGGAAGGCACGGGTAAAGTACAGTTATATGTGTGTATGTGTGTGTGTGTGTGTGTGTGTGTATGTGTGTGTGTATGTGTGTGTGTGTATGTGTGTGTGAGAGAGAGAGAGGTAAAAAGGATATAACTATATTGTCCATGATAATAAACTTATTAGTTTGGTGGTCCACTTGAATGAAACTTATAAATGTTGTGGTCCACTTGAACAGAACTCATAAATATATGTATTAGTCAGATTGAAAGGAACATAATTGTGCGGCCCACTTAAGTGACAAATATGAAGTAAGTGGTCCGCGGGAGTAAAGCTGGCGAATTCAGTGATTGGTAGGGGTCCGGAAACAAAATCTTTGCCACAGGCTGCAGTGAAAATAAAGCCTGGTGTGATTTGAGTCGACGGGTTAAAATAGGTAATATGGTCAAAGTACTAGGTATTAAACACTACCTAGTCACACTAAATAGGGACAGATGAGGAAGCAGATAGATGGTAGAAATAATAGATGCATAATCCACAGATCAGATCCAGCAGTAGGATAGACAAATAAATATATACGATGATTGACAAAGTAATATATATGTACATAGGGTAAAGATAGATAGATAGATAGATAGATAGATAGATAGATAGATAGATAGATAGATAGTTAGATAGATAGATAGATAGATAGATAGATAGATAGATAGATAGATAGATAGATAGATAGATAGATAGATAGATAGATAGATAGATAGATAGATAGATAGATAGATAGATAGATAGATAGATAGATAGATAGATAGATAGATAGATAGATAGATAGATAGATAGATAGATAGATAGATAGATAGATAGATGATTATGAAGGTAAGTAGGTAGGTAGGTAAAAAACCTTCAATGTTTCGGTATTTGTAATGATGTTACAGTTGTCCAACTACTGAGCAGGTAGCGGTAAAGATCTCACATTGTGAATTGAACGTATTGATCCTGACAGACTTGACGCATAAAATAACAAATAAACTTGTGCAATTAGAGAGACAGGCGTGCACAATTTTTGTGGAGACGAAATTAATGAGATTGAAATGAACTCGATTCCTCACCCATGGATTCATTCTGAGACAAACATTTTGAAAAATTTTCAAGTAATGGACTCAACATTGACTCCATTGTTTGATTTTAGATTCAGTTGCGTTAGTGGCTAGTTGGGTTAGTGGCTATCTGTGGGTCCATTAGGCTAGAGGGACTTAGATCTGGCTGTGAATACATCATTATCTGGGTTAGTGGCTATTTGTGGTCAACTGGGCTAGAGGGGCTTAGATCTGGCTATGAATACATCATTGTCTGTGTTAGTGGCTATCTGTGGGTCAGTTGGGCTAGATGGGCTTAGATCTGGCTGTGAATACATCATTGTCTGGGTTAGTGGCTATCTGTGGTCTACTGGGCTAGAGGGGCTTAGATCTGGCTGTGAATACATCATTGTCTGGGTTAGTGGCTATCTGTGGTCAACTGTGCTAGAGGGGCTTAGATCTGGCGATGAATACATCATTGTCTGGGTTAGTGGCTATCTGTGGTCAACTGTGCTAGAGGGGCTTAGATCTGGCTATGAATACATCAATGTCTGTGTTAGTGGCTATCTGTGGTCAACTGGGCTAGAGGGGCTTAGATCTGGCTATGAATACATCATTGGCTGGGTTAGTGGTTATCTGTGGTCAACTGGGCTAGATGGGCTTAGATCTGGCTATGAATACATCATTGGCTGGGTTAGAGGCTATCTGTGGTCAACTGGGCTAGAGAGGCTTAGACCTGGCTATGAATACATCATTGTCTGGGTTAGTGGCTATCTGTGGGTCAACTGTGCTAGAGGGGCTTAGATCTGGCTGTGAATACATTATTGTCTGTGTTAGTGGCTATCTGTGGTCAACTGGGCTAGAGGGGCTTAGACCTGGCTATGAATACATCATTGTCTGTGTTAGTGGCTATATGTGGTCAATTGGGCTAGAGGGGCTTAGATCTGGCTATGAATACATCATTGTCTGTGTTAGTGGCTATCTGTGGTCAATTGGGCTAGAGGGGCTTAGATCTGGCTATAAATACATCATTGTCTGGGTTAGTGGCTATCTGTGGTCAATTGGGCTAGAGGGGCTTAGATCTGGCTGTGAATACATCATTGTCTGTGTTAGTGGCTATCTGTGGTCAACTGTGCTAGAGGAACTTAGATCTGGCTATGAATACGTCATTGTCTGGGTTAGTGGTTATCTGTGGTCAATTGGGCCAGAGGGGCTTAGATCTGGCTATGAATACATCATACTCTGGGTTAGTGGCTATCTGTGGTCAACTGTGCTAGAGGGGCTTAGATCTGGCTATGAATACATCATTGTCTGTGTTAGTGGCTATCTGTGGTCAACTGGGCTAGAGGGGCTTAGATCTGGCTATGAATACATCATTGTCTGGGTTAGTGGCTATCTGTGGGTCAACTGTGCTAGAGGGGCTTAGATCTGGCTGTGAATACATCATTGTCTGGGTTAGTGGCTATCTGTGGGTCAACTGTGCTAGAGGGGCTTAGATCTGGCTGTGAATGCATCATTGTCTGTGTTAGTGGCTATCTGTGGGTCAACTGGGCTAGAGGGGCTTAGATCTGGCTGTGAATACATCATTGTCTGGGTTAGTGGCTATCTGTGGGTCAGTTGGGCTAGAGGGGCTTAGATCTGGCTATGAATACATCAATGTCTGGGTTCATCACATATTGTCATTTTGTATCGCCCTATTTAACTTCCAGGAGCGTCAAGACTTCCGATCCTTCTTTTTGGGGGAGAAACTAGAGAAGGGCTCAATATGGGGGGGGGGGCTTGTTTCGTGGAATGATATTAGTACTTAGGATAAAGTAAGCTTTTGGGATAAATTTATTATTAAAATAATGTAATTACTTAGGATAAAGTAAGCTTTTGGAATACATTTATTACTAAAATAATGTAATTACTTAGGATAAAGTAAGCTTTTGGGATAAATGTATTTTTAAAAAAATGTAATTTTTTAGGATAAAGTAAGCTTTTGGATTAATTTATTACTAAAATAATGTAATTACTTAGGATAAAGTAAGCTTTTGGGATAAATGTATTTTAAAAAAAATGTAATTACTTAGGATAAAGTAAGCTTTTGGATTAATTTATTACTAAAATAATGTAATTACTTGGGATAAAGTAAGCTTTTGGGATAAATGTATTTTTAAAAAATGTAATTACTTAGGATAAAGTAAGCTTTTGGATTAATTTATTACTAAAATAATGTAATTACTTGGGATAAAGTAAGCTTTTGGGATAAATTTATTATTAAAAAATGTAATTACTTAGGATAAAGTAAGCTTTTGGAACACATTTATTACTAAATAATGTAATCACTTAGGATAAAGTAAGCTTTTGGGATAAATTTATTATTAAAAAATGTAATTACTTAGGATAAAGTAAGCTTTTGAATACATTTATTACTAAAATAATGTAATTACTTAGGATAAAGTAAGCTTTTGGAATACATTTATTATTGAAAACTTTTAGTACTTGGGATAAAGTTAGCTTTTGTGATAAATTTATTAAAAAATTGTATTACTAAGGATTAAGCTACCGCTTAGGAACATTGTATCACTTGTGATAAAGTGGGGAGCTGACCGCTGGCTCTGTGGCCACACAGGGCGAAAAAGTAGCATGAGGCACAGAAAGGGCGCTGTGATATGTTTATGCAGATAGGGAGGAGGGCGTCAAAAGATATAACTTGCACAGGGCGCCACATTAGCTAGCTACGGCCCTTATACTTAGAATACATAGAACATATTTACCATTACAGGTCTAGATAGAAAATTAGAACGAAAACAGAATTTTCAACATGACTGAGGGTTAGGGAAATGATTTGGGGTCGCAAATGACAAAGTATCAAGATAGTATAAGGATCAAGATTGTATAAAGATTAATTGTTTAAGGATTAAGGTAGTATAAGGATTAAGATTGTATAAGGATTAAGATTGTATAAGGATTAAGGTAGTATAAGGATTAAGATAGTATAAGGATCAAGGTAGTATAAGGATTAAGGTAGTATAAGGATCAAGGTAGTATAAGGATTAAGGTAGTATAAGAATCAAGGTAGTATAAGGATTAAGGTAGTATGAGGACCAAGGTAGTATAAGGATAAGGTAGTATAAGGATTAAGGTCTTTTGTAGACTAAATTAGAATTATAATAGAAAATTATCTCGACGGGGATTAAAATTTCACAACACTAAAAGAACTCAACTCTGTATGTTACTGTGATAACTGCATAGCATATCTAGAACTCTGTATGTTACTGTGATAACTGCATCGCATATCTAGAACTCTGTATGTTACTGTGATAACTGCGTTGCATATCTAGAACTCTGTATGTTACTGTGATAACTGCATCGCATATCTAGAACTCTGTATGTTACTGTGATAACTGCATCGCATATCTAGAACTCTGTATGTTACTGTGATAACTGCATCGCATATCTAGAACTCTGTATGTTACTGTAATAACTGCATCGCATATCTTTTATAAGCATGGGTGGCAACTGCACGACACGCGTCCTAAACATGTAGCGCATCACCGAATTTCGACACGCCAGAATTAAAAAATAAAATCAATTGATTTCTAAATAATATGCATTAAAACATAATTTAATGGCTTACGCGCTTTAATTTTGGCGATTTCATGATATTCCATCTGCCACTCCATCTCTATCACATTGATATCAACTAGTTTATTAAGTATGATTTTCACAAAATGTATCTAAACGGCAAATTGATTCATATTTTAATACCACTATTCCAGGGCAATTATATTGAAAACGAAAATGTGAATAGAATTGACTCCCTACCGTCACCCCCTCCTATCCCCACACCCCCTCACACTACATATCCCCACCCTTCCCCCGACCTTGTGGCAACCCATTCATAATTTCTTGAGGCTTTGATTCGTTCAACTGAAAAATTGCTTTGAAATGAAAAAAATTGATGTCAGTTGGAGTATGTTCGGAAACAATGGATTTGTTTCAGTTAAATTTAGTTTTAACAATGGCGTCTGTAATAAATAATCAAATAGAATATTTATATAAATCTATATGTTAGGTGCATGACTAAAATATAAACCTATATCCCCATATAATCTGGTCATTTATATAACATTAGCTGTTGGTCAGTTGTATATAATCAACTGTGGTTAGTTGTATATCATTGTCCATACTATGATAATTTCTATACTTGTATATATCCATATACAATTGTCAGACATAAATATAAAAGATAGTCATTTAGCATTGACCTATAACTGTATCAGAAGGGATCACCCTGTACCCCCTCCCCCACCCCCACCCCCACCAACCTACCATTATTATAAGTAGCTTTGTCTTTAACATTGTTGTCCAGTTTCCTGAGTCCAGACCTAAGTGGAACAGGATTCAGCTGGTTTGAGTAGATTTCGACCTGAATTGAAAGCCGGTTACCTTGAATGATATGTGGGAGAGGGGATTAGTGATGTGTGTGTGAGAGAGAGAGAGGGGGGGAGAGAGGAGGAACTAGCAAGTAATGACCACAAATAGCGCCCCCTCCTTTAAAGCTTCCTGCTTTTAGAAACCTCCTATTCCCCACGCGAGATCCCCATAAAAAAGTAGCCAACTAGACAGCTTTAGCCAACAGGTGGGGTCAACCATTTTAAAAAAAAATCGAACTTACTGCTAAGTGGGGCCTCAACTGTTATATTAGCGTAGCCCAGCCCTACCCCCAACATATCAAGGAGTTTTTATATTGGGCCTCCTAAATGGGCCTCCTATTTGGGTTTCTTAATAAAGTGTAATAAAGATGTTGAATTGAAATAAGTCACGGCGATACTGTTTTTTTTTCAATGATGGCCCAGTGCTTGATATGGTCTGACGACACTAATCTAAAAAGGTGAATGTTTATGTTGGCCCGGTGCTAGATATGGTCTAACGACACTAATCTAAAAAGGTGAATGTTTATGTTGGCCCGGTGCTAGATATGGTCTGACGACACTAATCTAAAAAGGTGAATGTTTATGTTGGCCCGGTGCTAGATATGGTCTGACGACACTAATCTAAAAAGGTGAATGTTTATGTTGGCCCGGTGCTAGATATGGTCTGACGACACTAATCTAAAAAGGTGAATGTTTATGTTGGCCCGGTGCTAGATATGGTCTGACGACACTAATCTAAAAAGGTGAATGTTTATGTTGGCCCGGTGCTAGATATGGTCTGACGACACTAATCTAAAAAGGTCAATGTTTATGTTGGCCCAGTGCTAGATATCTAGATATGGTCTGACGACACTAATCTAAAAAGGTGAATGTTTATGATGGCCCAGTGCTAGATATGGTCTGTCACTAATCTAAAAAGATGAATGTTTATGATGGCCCAGTGCTAGATATGATCTGACACTAATCTAAAAAGATGAATGTTTATGATGGCCCAGTGCTAGATATGGTCTGTCACTAATCTAAAAAGATGAATGTTTATGGTTCAAATTCAGTTGAACATGACTCACTTCGCTCCCTTCTCCACCTACCTTCGCGAGACAGATGTCAGCTATTCTTTTCCACGAAAGTCCAAACCAGGCATGTAGAATAGCTGTACTACGACTTTGGTAGCTGTACAATGACGTTATTGGCTGTACTATGACGTTATTGGCTGTACTATGACGTTATTGGCTGTACTATGCCGTTAGTAACTGTACTATGACGTTATTAGCTGTACTATGACGGTAGCAGCTGTACTATGACGTTAGTGGCTGTACTCTGACGTTAGTAGCTGTGCTATGACGTTAGTAACTGAACTATGACGTTAGTAACTGTACTGTGGCGTTAGTAGCTCTACTATGACGTGGTCGGTTTAAACAACCTCAGCGAGATGGTAACCCCAGGGTCTTGAAAATTTCTTAGAGCTAAAGACCCTTCTGGTCACACTCCAACCTCCGAGATTTTAATCATGACATGGTTTTGTGACGGGGCTCTCATTGCGAAATCCATTGACATGTGTTAGAGCTGACCTTTCTTTAGGCAGTCTTGTCGACAGACAGACATGTAGATAGATAGATAGATATATAGACAGACAGACAGACAGGTAGATAGATAGATACATAGACAGACAGGCGGGTAGATACCTCTTGATGAATTTTTAACGAGTCCTATTTCTTGATCTTCCTCCAGGTCTGTTAACAATTTTTTTTCCCTGAAAGTGAAATAAACCTATATGGCGGTTCAAGGTCAAGGCCACTATGTCAGGCGTGCTCACCAGACGGAAACCAGGAGAGGGCGGGATCTCGGTCAGGTACACGCCCTGCGCTAAGTCGGAGCTCCAGGCGGACGGCGCCGACCCTGCGAACGACGACGACGACGAGGACCGGGTGGACCGCCATGACGAGATAACAATCGTCGAGGAGGACCCCAGGGAAGGCGACGAGGAAGACGAGCGCACCGAGAGCGGCATCGGCAGCACCGGCAGGCTCTTCCGCCTCAACCGCGCTGCGGCCGTCGGAGGAGGGCTCGCGGAGCAGCAGAGGAGATTAGGAGGTGGTAGTGGAGGAGGAGGAGGAATCATAGGCAGAGACCGGGTGGGAGACGAGGTGGGTCACTTTTTTCACAACGAAGACTGTCGAAACTTCGAGTCCGATGAGGACGAGGAGAGGTACTCGGCGGATGGAAGAGGAGCGGGGGGAGGCTGCGGCGGCGGCTCTACTATTCGGGTGAGAGACGGTTTTGGATTTGTCGGCGGAGGTTTCGGAGGCGGAGGGACAGAGGGCGCTTCTTCGGCGTCGACGCCTCCGTTTCTTCTCTCGCGCTTCCAGTCGCCGCAGAGGACTGCGGTGACCGCTAACGGCCCCAGGAATTTACCGCCCGGGTCCATCTTCACTGCCCAGTCGACGTCCACTGATAGGGTCAAGCTTATAGGAGAACGGTCAGTAGAACTTTTACTTCTTTTTTCTATTATTTATGTATATTTTTTTTCAGACGGGTAAATGTTGGCATCCAAAACTCCGCTTCGCTCCGGACCTTAGATGGCAGCCCACATTTTTTGAATGACGATTTTTATTTGTTTGTTCTTTCATATTAAAACAGAATCGTTGACGTATCGATACCAATAATTTGTTTTTAAAAGAAACAAAAAATCGATGTTCATTATGCTTGTAAAAATTGATGTATGAATTGTTTGTTTATGCTATTGGTTTAAAGTGCAAATTTTGTCGATATAGGAAGACCGTTTAAACTCTCCTTCCCATGTAAAACCAATGGAATTGAGGGTTGCATAGAGATCAAGCAAAGAGAATACGAATAAACCAGCTGTACCCTGCAAAACCTTTGCATAGATTTATATCCCCTTAGGTTTGATCGGTAGGCTAGGTTATTTTTGGTTTCGGGTAAATCCGATTTTTTCATGAATGTATTTTAAACTGGAATACTGTTGTATTAATTCTTTACTTTCGATTTAACGCAGAACCCAAATCGCTATTATTTATATAGATTATTGATGAGAAATGTGTTTCTACAATCTTGTAGCACCGTGGAGCGTCTCCAGCCTCTCTATGTGTTAAGATGGTTCTGTGTATTAAATGTATGCGAAAACGTGTTCAAGGGTGTGCGGGTATTTGAAGTATATGACTGTATGTATGTGATTTCAATCTTGTATCATGTCTTATGGATTGATCGACCAATTTAGAAAATGTCCATCACATCGTCAATTAAAATTTGAAAGAAAAATAGTAACAATAATTTGAATGTGAATACTGATGGACCAATGACGTCATTAATTGCGTCACTATTTAAAAACAAAATAATTAGGTCCAATAAAATTAAAGATTTCCTTACTATAGAACAGTGTTTCCCAAACCGTCAACATCTGTGTACCCCCTTATTGATTTTCGTAATACTGATTACCCGTACTTAAATAATTTTTTAAAAACGCATGTATGTTGTTCTTACGGATATTGTTTCCCATCATTTCATTACTTTCGATTTAGCCATAGACTTTTACACAATGTTCTCAGTACGGTGTAGCGCGTACTCCTGAGGTCAGCCTAAAAACTTTGGGAGACGCTGCTCTAGGAGGTATAGGACGATCTGTCCAGGTGTTGCTCATTACGTAGACGCATGCCAGGTAGTTAACACAATGTCAGGTTCCCTAAAAGTTCTCATGGAAATGACAGAGAACCCATTGATTTCTAGATGGAAATTGCGACTACCCAATGGTCTGATAAAAATCTCAAATACTTTCCGAGTCAGGTATACATCCAGTAAGGCTAACATTCAATACTAGTAAACAAAGGCCCGGTACCCAGACCGGCTATTATGCACGCAGTTTTTGGAGTTGATGGTAGTATATATTTGAGCGCGTTAAAAATCAGTCTATATACAAATAATAGCATGTCTATGTACTCGAAGTGGCCCCAAAGGACATGAACATATGATATGTTTCCAGGCATTTAAAATACTGGTTTTTGTAACGTTTTAAGCAATAAGATTGCATTTAAGTTTTTATTTCTTCTTACTAAAATAAACTGTCACCCATCCACCGCTTTATGCATGGTGCCCAGGGGAAGTAACTCATTTAATATTTTTAGCTGAGTAAATTTCCTTTATGACTTTAGAAAATTGACGCTAGAAATCCATTATCGCTTCAAATCAATAAACATCTTTCTTTATATTATTGCTTGTAGGTTGAGTCAATACATTGTGATTTTTTAAGTTACTTTATTTCTATGTGTCAGTGAACAATTTCTCTTATTCATTACATTTAGATTTCTTTGGATCATAGTACTTTATCTAAATCTAATGCCTCTTATTTTCCTATTATTCCGTTCGTTGAATATTGTAAAATGAAGAAAAAAAATAATGTATAAGCTTTTGCAGCACATGTGTATTTAAACCGTACTTTATGTTATGTTTTTTTTTTAACAATGTATGTATAACTTGTATTTTTTTAACGATTTTCGTTCAATATATGTGTAATTTCACTTGAAGGCATATAACATAATGAGACGTATGTAAAAATAGTTTAAGGTTATTTTATTAGGAGAGAGTATCACATGGCACCCTGATTTCCCGAGCAACGCCGGGTGTTACCGCAAGTATACATATAAATAAACATAATGTAAAGTATTATTTAGGCGAATAGCTATGCGGTTATTGTTTGTTCCGTTGAGTCAGAGTCCTGAATAATGTAGTGGATGGTTGAGTCATACACCAGACTCAGAGTCCTAAATAATGTAGTATATGGTTAACTTTCACTGACTTGAGGAATGTTAACATTCACTGACATGAAACCCATTGGCTATCACTGCCTGGAGGATTGTTAACTTTCACTGACATGAGACTTGTTAAATTTCAATGACATGAGACCCGTTGGCTATCACTGGCAAAAGGCCTGTTAACAGTCACTGAAATGAGACTTGCTAACTTTCACTGAATGGAGGATTGTTTACTTTCACTGACTTGAGGATTGTTAACATTCACTGACATGAGACCCATTGGTTATGACTGCTTGGAGGATTGTTAACTTTCACTGACATGAGACTTGTTAAATTTCACTGACATGAGGCTTGTTTTCCTTCACTGACATGAGGATTGTTAATTGTCACTGACATGAGGATTGTTAACTTTCACTGACATGAGACTTGTTAAATTTCATTGACATGAGGCTTGTTTTCCTTCACTGACATGGGGACTGTTAATTGTCACTGACATGAGGATTGTCAACTTTCACTTACATGAGGATTGTTAACTTTCACTTACATGAGGCTTGTGAGCTTTGACTGTAGATTGTTAACTTTCACTAACATGAGGATTGTTAACTTTCACTTACATGAGGATTGTTAACTTTCACTGACATGAGGATTGTTAACTTTCACTTACATGAGACTTGTTAACTTTCACTGACATGAGACCCGTTGTCTATCACTGACATGTGCAAGTTGATCAATAGCTGGCTGTGAGTGTATTGCAGACCGACACACGCAGATATTCAGTGGCGGACATAAGAACTATTAATGAGGCATTAAAGTGAGTACAATCGATTTCTACATTCTCCGCTGGTCCAAACATCACATTAGTAATTAATTGTCCCCCCCCCCTCCCCTTCCTCCCCCACCACCACAGACACACACAACTCTTTCACGGTCATGAGTTCATGAACTTTCCATTCTACTGTCTCTCTCACCCTATGAATCTTTTTTTGTTTTAAAGCAGGGACCCATCCAAATCCCGGATCGACGACCCCGACCCCCCGACCCCCGACCCCCGACCCGGGATCAGTCTACTTACTCCCTTCCGCGCGTTGACGCGTAAAACCGGTCGATCTAACAGGCGAACCCATCTCATTGGTCGCTAATATAAATAAACAGTGTGATCATTTTGATCGGGAATTTCCGTTACAGTTTTCAAGTATTAATATATTCTAGACTTTTGTTCGGCTTTTTTTCCCCCACCTTCACTTCTGGGGTGATGCAAGTGGTCGTGTTGGTGGGGGTGGGGGGGAGAGGATTGAGGTCGCACGTCACGCGGTTGTTCCAGACATTGGAATTAGTCAAACATGGCCAATAGCTAAAAATAACACACACACACACACAAACAAAAAAAATTCCAAGAGGGGGGGGGAGTGATAGGAGGATAAGGGTGGAGGGTTGGGTTGATTGGGAGGGGGGTGGAGGTTGAAAGTTAAACAAAATAATAGACTGAGTACTTGCGTTGATGGGAGGGTGGGGCGATGTGTGTGTGTGTGTGTGTGTGTGTGTGAGAGAGAGAGAGAGAGAGAGAGAGAGCGTATTAGGTAGCGGGGTCGGACAGCTACTGAGAGAAAGGCGGTAATAGTTTAATGGACTTTCCATTTGGCCTCCACCCGTCTGGTCATGTGAAACAATCAAACTCGACGACATGGTAACATCTTCCGGCCTACTAGGTGTTGATAGCACATATTTTTTTTTGACCACCGGGGTTAACTCCGGCCTTTTCTTTCTAGCAGGCACTGTGGCCGTCACTCTGTGGAGTCAGGTTCGTCACTTTTTTGTACAAGTTGGGGGGAGAGGGGGTTGTTGTTGATGATGTTTTGAGTAGAGATGATTTGTTTGAATGTTTTCTTTGACCTTTTACCTGTTAACTGAGCGAAACAATTTAACCGAGACTGGTAGATAATGTGTCACACATTGCTTCATCATTTCGTTCATATTTTGATCATATATATATTTTGTTCATATTTTAATCATATATATATATATTGTTCATATTTTAATCATATATACATGTATATATATATATATATATATATATATATATATATATTGTTCATATTTTAATCATATATATATATATATATATATATTGTTCATATTTTAATCATATATATATATATATATATATATATATATTGTTCATATTTTAATAATATATAATTTGTTCATATTTTAATCATATATATATATATATATATATATATATATATATATATATTGTTCATATTTTAATCATATATATTTTGTTCATATTTTGATCATTTATATATATTGTTCATATTTAATCATATATATATATTGTTCATATTTTAATCATATATATATATTGTTCATATTTTGTTGAAACCGCTCATAATTCGTTGTTTCTCACTGCACTAGATAATTTATTTTTAAAAGTAACTTGAAAGGATAAAACTTTATAGTTATCTTTATAAATTCATTCAGAGAGAGACAGAGATAATGGATAGATAGATAAATAGATAGATAAAAAGATAGATAGATAGATAGGTGGATGGATGGATGGATGGATGGATGGATGGATGGATGGATGGATGGATAGATAGATAGATAGATAGATAGATAGATAGATAGATAGATAGATAGATAGATAGATAGATAGATAGATAGATAGATAGATAGATAGATAGATAGATAGATAGATAGATAGATAGATAGATAGATAGATAGATAGATCCTCGTCGGCATCCGTCCGTCTCGAGAGACGATGGTGTAGCTAAGTTGAGTCTACTAAACACCGCCGGGAATGGCTGTGCAGTCCGACTCGGGAGTGGCAATCCCTGCCGCACTTGTCACACTTGAAAATAGTTGGTTGTTGTAGTTGATGTTGTAGCTGCTCTTTTTTCCGCTTCCGTCTTGTTCTTTTCAGGGCAGCATTATCCTGTCGCTCAGCCTCTGCGCGCAATGAACCCTGCCGGACAGCGAGCCTCCAGGACTGGCGGTCGGCTGCTTGGCTCTCCCAGGAGTTGGGGTTAATGGAACACTCTTTCATATTCTTTTTGCAGGTGTCTTTGTAGCGCATTTTAGGTCGCCCTGTTTTCCTCTGGCCGGTAACTATCTCGCCATAGAGTAGGTCCTTCGGGATGCGGCCTGCGTCCATTCTATTGACATGACCGAGCCATCTGAGGCGTCTCTCGCTGAGAACTGCAAACAAGCTGCTCATGTTGGCCCTCTCCAGCACCCCAGTGTTAGGGGTCTTGTCTTGCCACTTTATCTGCAGTATACGTCGCAGGCACCTCATGTGGAAATTGTTTAGCTTCCTTTCGTGCCTCGCGTAAGTGGTCCACGTCTCACATCCATAGAGGAGGGTACTAAGTATGCAGGCCTGGTAGACGCGCAATCTGGTATTTTCGGTGAGGCTGGGGTTTTCCCACACACGTTGCTTTAGATAGATAGATAGATAGATAGATAGATAGATAGATATATGTTTCTAATGAATATATTTATACAGATATTTCCGAGTGTGAATATTGTCCTGCACTTTTTTTGTAGAATTGGAATCAATGATTGTGAAATGTATCAATGATTGTATGGACTTAGTAGAATAATAAGTTATCACCACATTTATTAATCTCTCCCTCCCCCTCTCTCTATGTATTATATATATATATATATATATATATATATATATATATATATGTTTGTGTGTGTGTGAACTTCTGTCTTTTTGCCTACTCACGCATATGTTTCCCTGTTTATTTAATAAAGCAGAGATTGTGTTTGAATTTGAAATACAGACTTTAGATATCATGCATCTACTTTTATAAAAATAATTTGTCTCAAAATTCAATTTACTTTGAACAAGAATAAGCAATTTGTGAGTGCGAGTGTTTTTGTTTTTATAATCTCCCTTGATTGTTGATTTAAAAAAAAAAACATTTTTAATCTTTAAATTATCTAGTGAGATAAAATACAATGTTATATTCTATCAAAGAAGATGAATCTATTTCTTTTTTCTTGAAAATTTTAATGCATGTATTAAAAAAAATGAACATAAATACAGATTAAACTGAAATTTTTGGTCACCATAGTGGTGCTAATCTATCTCTTGTCTATCCACCAGTCTGAGTTCGAGTGACAGAATCAGCCTTTCATCGCCAATCTATTCCAGTAAGCTGATCGAGCAGAAGGTCAAGTCTACCTCCAAGCAAAGCCTTCTTGACCTCTTTAGCAGCAGGCTGGATAGGGTCAAGGTCAACCGGAAGCGCTTCTCCCTAGCGCAGACGTCGCTTATGAAGAAACCCCGTCCTAGTGATGGGAACATCATCGCACACACCACGCGCAACCAGAGGCGGCAACGACGGAAGGAGATCAAACGGGATTTCGGGAGGAAGAGCATCAAGGGGGACAATCGGATAGAAACACCGGCGTCCGTCAGCTCGGACAGGGACGGTTGCAACTGGACCTTCGTCTTCGACCCCTCGGGTCGTCTGTGCTACTGGTGGTCCAGCGTCGTGAGTGTAGCCTTCCTGTACAACTTCTGGGTGCTGATCTACCGGTTCGCGTTCCAGGAGATCAACTCCAGCAACATCGCCATCTGGTTCACCCTGGACTACACCGCCGACCTGCTGTACATCCTGGACATCGCTTTCCACTTCCGGTCCGGCTACCTGGAGGACGGGGTCCTCCAGACGGACCCGACCAAGCTGAGGATCCACTACATGAACACCACCATGTTCTACATAGACTGCCTCTGCCTGCTGCCCATTGACTTCCTGTACCTCAGCATCGGGTTCTGCTCCATCCTCCGCTGCTTCCGGCTGGTCAAGGTCTACCGCTTCTGGTCATTCCTCGACCGCACGGAGCGCCACACCAACTACCCCAACGTCATACGAACGGCCACTCTCATTCACTATCTTCTGGCGTTGTTCCACTGGAACGCCTGCCTCTACTTCCTCCTGGCCTCCAAGATGAACAACAACCAAGGCACCTGGTCATTGTACAAGGATAAGCAGAACACGCTGCTGCAGTACCTGCACGCCCTGCACTGGAGCGTCAGAACGTTAACCACCATCGGGGACCCCCTGTCTCCCGTATCGCTCGCGGAGTACCTGTTTGTGATATTCGAGCTGCTGTTCGCGTTGCTGCTGTTCGCGACCGTGCTTGGACACATCGCCAACATCGTAACCAACGTGAGCGCTGCAAGGAAGGAGTTTCAGGGTGAGTACAAATTATGATTCTGCCTTACTGACTCTTTTATCTACCAACAAGCTATAAAAAAAAACCGTAAAATAACTTTTACAGAGCGGATTTTAATCTCTTGGGGCCCAGGGCGCAGAAGTAAATTTACCCCCCCCCCTTTTATTATTAAGAGAGACAGGGTCATTAAAATAACAAGAGTAAAATGTGTGATTTTTCTAGGCCACTGGTAAGGCGCCCCCTGTTAAATCTGCCTCTGCTCTGGTATTGTTTATTATTAGTCTTTTATTTGCACACTGTGCATTGTAAAACCAAAAGAACAAGAAATACAGATTGACTCATCAGTTACTTTGTCATACAAACATCATATCAACTTTCTCTTCCTATGAACAAAAACATCGAAATCAGTAAACAATCATCTTTGTATTTACAACAAATTGTACAGGTCAAACAGAATGTAAACATAAAACAGAAAAAAGTAATATTTTACAAAACAACCCTTCCTTTGTTTTTAATTATACACATTTCAATTTAGTGGTACTCTGATTTAGTACCATTGATTTACTACCATTGATTTAGTACCATTGATTTAGTACCATTGATTCCTCAATTGGTCCATTAGGAGTTAATTATTTATCTTTTATGCGCTATCTGATGTTTGTTGTTTCCTCAGTTCTAATTTACTAAAAAAAATAAAAGGGAAAAGAATGAAACATCTCTGATCAAATAATGCACAACCTGATATTCCATGCATCGTTAGTGTTTCTGTTTATGAACAGTTCACTGGTGGGTTTTTACAAACAAATCTTATTCACTGCTGAATACATTTCTGATCTCCAATACTTTCCTTCTATATCGACTTTAGTTATTTGACCATCATTAGTCTTTCCTCTATCGTGTGAACTGGCGGTCGTGCGGTAGGGTCCAGAGTTCGAATAACAATGAGTACCTTTATGTCCTGGTGAAAGTCCATAAGACCACCTACCATTAAATGAAATGAGTAATTGACTTCAAGTTGCTTGAGTAAAGGCTGCAAGCCAAACAATCCCTCAATAATCCATGGCTACTGGAACAGAAGAATTCCACACTTTATCTGCCCCCGATGATCTGTTAAGGGAACTTTTTTTTTTAACTTTCCAATAACTGTCAAGCATGGTCTCCAAGTCTCTCGACAAGCATGGTCTCCAAGTCTCTCTATAAGCATGGTCTCCAAGTCTCTCGATAAGCATGGTCTCCAAGTCTCTCGATAAGCATGGTCTCCAAGTCTCTCGACAAGCATGGTCTCCAAGTCTCTCGACAAGCATGGTCTCCAAGTCTCTCTATAAGCATGGTCTCCAAGTCTCTCGACAAGCATGGTCTCCAAGTCTCTCGACAAGCATGGTCTCCAAGTCTCTCGACAAGCATGGTCTCCAAGTCTCTCTATAAGCATGGTCTCCAAGTCTATCTATAAGCATGGTCTCCAAGTCTCTCGACAAGCATGGTCTCCAAGTCTCTCGACAAGCATGGTCTCCAAGTCTCTCGACAAGCATGGTCTCCAAGTCTCTCGACAAGCATGGTCTCCAAGTCTCTCGATAAGCATGGTCTCCAAGTCTCTCGACAAGCATGGTCTCCAAGTCTCTCGATAAGCATGGTCTCCAAGTCTCTCGACAAGCATGGTCTCCAAGTCTCTCTATAAGCATGGTCTCCAAGTCTCTCTATAAGCATGGTCTCCAAGTCTCTCGACAAGCATGGTCTCCAAGTCTCTCGATAAGCATGGTCTCCAAGTCTCTCGATAAGCATGGTCTCCAAGTCTCTCGACAAGCATGGTCTCCAAGTCTCTCGACAAGCATGGTCTCCAAGTCTCTCGACAAGCATGGTCTCAAGTCTCTCGACAAGCATGGTCTCAAGTCTCTCTATAAGCATGGTCTCCAAGTCTCTCGACAAGCATGGTCTCCAAGTCTCTCTATAAGCATGGTCTCCAAGTCTCTCGACAAGCATGGTCTCCAAGTCTCTCGACAAGCATGGTCTCCAAGTCTCTCGACAAGCATGGTCTCCAAGTCTCTCTATAAGCATGGTCTCCAAGTCTATCTATAAGCATGGTCTCCAAGTCTCTCGACAAGCATGGTCTCCAAGTCTCTCTATAAGCATGGTCTCCAAGTCTCTCTATAAGCATGGTCTCCAAGTCTCTCTATAAGCATGGTCTCCAAGTCTCTCGATAAGCATGGTCTCCAAGTCTCTCGATAAGCATGGTCTCCAAGTCTCTCGATAAGCATGGTCTCCAAGTCTCTCTATAGGCATGGTCTCCAAGTCTCTCTATAGGCATGGTCTCCAAGTCTCTCTATAGGCATGGTCTCCAAGTCTCTCGACAAGCATGGTCTCCAAGTCTCTCGACAAGCATGGTCTCCAAGTCTCTCGACAAGCATGGTCTCCAAGTCTCTCGATAAGCATGGTCTCCAAGTCTCTCGACAAGCATGGTCTCCAAGTCTCTCGATAAGCATGGTCTCCAAGTCTCTCGACAAGCATGGTCTCCAAGTCTCTCTATAAGCATGGTCTCCAAGTCTCTCTATAAGCATGGTCTCCAAGTCTCTCAACAAGCATGGTCTCCAAGTCTCTCGATAAGCATGGTCTCCAAGTCTCTCGATAAGCATGGTCTCCAAGTCTCTCGACAAGCATGGTCTCCAAGTCTCTCGACAAGCATGGTCTCCAAGTCTCTCGACAAGCATGGTCTCAAGTCTCTCGACAAGCATGGTCTCCAAGTCTCTCTATAAGCATGGTCTCCAAGTCTCTCGACAAGCATGGTCTCCAAGTCTCTCTATAAGCATGGTCTCCAAGTCTCTCGACAAGCATGGTCTCCAAGTCTCTCGACAAGCATGGTCTCCAAGTCTCTCGACAAGCATGGTCTCCAAGTCTCTCTATAAGCATGGTCTCCAAGTCTATCTATAAGCATGGTCTCCAAGTCTCTCGACAAGCATGGTCTCCAAGTCTCTCTATAAGCATGGTCTCCAAGTCTCTCTATAAGCATGGTCTCCAAGTCTCTCTATAAGCATGGTCTCCAAGTCTCTCGATAAGCATGGTCTCCAAGTCTCTCGATAAGCATGGTCTCCAAGTCTCTCGATAAGCATGGTCTCCAAGTCTCTCTATAGGCATGGTCTCCAAGTCTCTCTATAGGCATGGTCTCCAAGTCTCTCGACAAGCATGGTCTCCAAGTCTCTCGACAAGCATGGTCTCCAAGTCTCTCGACAAGCATGGTCTCCAAGTCTCTCTATAAGCATGGTCTCCAAGTCTATCTATAAGCATGGTCTCCAAGTCTCTCTATAAGCATGGTCTCCAAGTCTCTCTATAAGCATGGTCTCCAAGTCTCTCGACAAGCATGGTCTCCAAGTCTCTCGACAAGCATGGTCTCCAAGTCTCTCTATAAGCATGATCTCCAAGTCTATCTATAAGCATGGTCTCCAAGTCTCTCTATAAGCATGGTCTCCAAGTCTCTCGACAAGCATGGTCTCCAAGTCTCTCGACAAGCATGGTCTCCAAGTCTCTCGATAAGCATGGTCTCCAAGTCTCTCGACAAGCATGGTCTCCAAGTCTCTCGACAAGCATGGTCTCCAAGTCTCTCGACAAGCATGGTCTCCAAGTCTCTCGACAAGCATGGTCTCCAAGTCTCTCGACAAGCATAGTCACCAAGTCTCTCGACAAGCATGGTCTCCAAGTCTCTCGACAAGCATGGTCTCCAAGTCTCTCGATAAGCATGGTCTCCAAGTCTCTTGACAAGCATGGTCTCCAAGTCTCTCGACAAGCATGGTCTCCAAGTCTCTCTATAAGCATGGTCTCCAAGTCTCTCGACAAGCATGGTCTCCAAGTCTCTCTATAAGCATGGTCTCCAAGTCTCTCGAAAAGCATGGTCTCCAAGTCTCTCTATATTTGAACCATCTTACGCGAGAGATTTCTCCAAACCAGTAGTTGTGTGTGATGTGCACACTTATAGAATTAATCAATGTGTTCTGTGATGTCAGAATATGTTCTGGGCCTCAAAAGCTGGATGTGTGTTCTTAAATCTGCACATCGTGTCTGGAAATCATAATGACGTTTGGTTTTAATTCACATGAAACGATGACGTAATTTTGAAGATAAAATCGCTGGTGGGATAAATAACATTACAATAAAAATGTTTTGGTACCCATCAGTGGTCACCCACTAAGTTAATTAGCGACACCACTAAGTGGGTGAAACCTGAACAAATATCAGGGGTTCCTTACTGTAAGTTTCCTTCCCCGGTCGTGCTAAAAAAAATTCACTTAGCGATTGACACTAATTCTGTGCACACAGATAAATACAATGTTAGTATTTATTGTTGTAGGTTAGCTCAATGTGAGCTAATTCCGAAATTGCATTTAAAAAGTTTAAATATGTAATTAACAATAACTATCTTCATGGTAATTTATGCGTTCTACGTCATCAATATTGCACTCACAAAGATCTTCCAAAAAAATCTGTATAGGTGTAAAAACCTGGCCAATGTAGTTTGTTTGGTTTTTTTTTCCATTGTGTAGTCTTTGTTTTTTACTGATGTTATCGTAGTCTCTGACTCCCCCCTTGTGTATTGAACTGGCGAAGGTAAACATTGTTATTGATTTCAAATACGTACTTAAGCCAAAGGTTTTTAAACCGTTCACAGTTGATTTGTTTGTTCCGTCGGTCATTGGATGGTTCTTTCATCTCAGCTGCTTGTGTTATTATCTGGTTTGCAGTTGCAGCAGTTTGACCCCCCACTAACAATGGTAGATGGACGATGACCTACTGATACAACCGTCCACTAATGAACGCGATGGTTCATTAGTGACTGAGTATAATCCACCATATGGCAACTTTTGTCTGTTGATACATGGAACATTAGTGTGGTCCAGAAAACCATACTGAAAAGTTTAAGTTTGTAGAATCATTGCTCCACATGGTTTGTTTTTGTCCATTGGGTATAGGTATTTGGCCTGCAAAATTTCAGGCTGATCGAGCAACATCTACAGGTCAACCCATTATCAACATTACTTGTCTGGTGTCCGCGCTTGCGATTTACGTCCGACTTTGACACGTTATAAATTAATTTACTTACTTACTTGTGTGCTGAATTCTAACGTGCATGTTATTTTTTTATTTTGTAGTTGTTACTGAATTAATACTAAATTGCCATTGAACTGAAATTGACCTATTGAACTCTTCAAGTAATAAACTATAAACAACAATGGCTTCCTCCAGTTTGAGATCCGACCCACAGCACTGGCTGATTGGAAAGCCAATTTCTCTGTTATCTACAGCAAGATTGCCACGTATGCTGGATGTACTTCAACTGCTCCAGTTTCATCATTTAACTGAAGGACGAACTCTTCCGGAAAGTTATAAAATGACTTGTGATGTAGTTATTTGTATTTGGATGCGAGCCAGAATACCAACACAGCGGGTTGACTCATGTGTCAGAAAACTGTCAAAGCTGCATCAGAACTATCTGGCTCTGAAGGTACACAGAACACGAAAACGAGAAAGCGACAGGATGAAAGAAGACATGTTTAAAGGTGACCTTCAAGAATTGTTTGATATTGCGACAAAGGACGTGATGACAGAAATACAGAACGAAGAAGATCGGGAATTTCTTCGCATGCAAAGAGAAGATGTTTTTTCCTGCAGCATGACTGGAGTAGACGTAAAGACAACAGCAAAAGAAAGCAGGAAGAGGCAACGAGAGGAAAAAGAGAGAAAGGTGAAAATGAGATATGAAGAACGCATGACAAAGGGCTTCAATGAAACAGAAGGTGAACTTTCTTCGTTGACATCTAATTCGGAGTCAGAAGAAGATGAGTATCAGCCAACTCAAACTCAGCCATGTACGCCTACAACGTCAACATCAACACCTGGTGCTTCATCATCAAAAAAGAAAGTTAAGAATATCTTCCAGTCCCCTGAAGTTGTAGGTGCTTTGGATCGTGTTTGCCTCCCAGACCGTGGAGCTGTGTTTGTTGCTGGAGCTGTTGCACAGGCGCTTGGCCATGACATTTCAGAAATAACATTATCTCGAAGTTCAATCAGACGATCCAGAATAAAAGAAAGACAACGGGCTGCTGCAATGGATGAAAAAGAATTTTCTTTGGCAGGACCACTATTGCTGCATTGGGACGGTAAAATATTGCCCGACATTGATGGATCAAAGGAAAATGTGGATCGCATAGCTGTTATTGTTACTGGGAATGGCCAGGAAAAACTGTTGGTTATTCCAAAAATGGATAGAGGAACAGGAGAGGCTCAAGTAAATGCTTGCATTGAAGTAATTGAGAAATGGAATCTGCGTTCCCAGATCAAAGGCCTTGTATTCGACACAACAGCTAGCAATACAGGGCTTCATAAGGGCGCATGTGTTGGAATTGAAGAAGCTCTGGGAACTGAAATGGTCTGGATTGCATGCCGCCATCATGTCATGGAAGTTGTCCTTTCAAATGTTTTCAAGTCTCTGTTTGGTCCAGCTGAAGGTCCATCAACTGCACTATTCCAGCGATTTCAGAAACAATGGCCATCAATGAACCAAGATGCTTATTCTACAGCAAGTGATGAACTGTTTCAGGATCCAATATTGAAAAACATGCGACAGGAAATGCTTGTCTATTTACCAGGTGCTCTTGAAAAACAGCACCCAAGGGACGATTATCAGGAATTTTTACGTTTATCGTTCTGGTTTCTTGGTGGACACAAAGACAAGGAGAAATTTCGAGCTCCCGGTCCAACACATCATGCGAGATGGATGGCAAAAGCCATTTACGCACTGAAAATCTTTCTTTTTAAGACTCAGTTCAAGTTGACTGTTCGTGAATCCCAGAATATCACAGGTTTGGCTCTCTTTGTCAGTCTTGTTTATGTAAAACAGTGGAACGAAGCACCACTTGCAATCCGAGCCCCTCTCAATGACATCGAATTTTTATCAAATCTGAAGACCTATCCGAATAAGACTGTTGCCAGCAAGGCACATGAAGCATTTTCAAGGCACCTCTGGTTTCTCTCTGAACATTTGGTTGGCATAGCCCTTTTAGATGACAGAGTGTCAGCATCAATCAAAGAAAAGATGGTACAAAATCTACTTCGACCAGCATTGGCAGACATCCCTCGGCGTGTAAAGTTGACAAGTGAATCTGAACAGTTGAAATTGGAGGACCTGGTGACAGAAAGGACGACATCTTTCTTTGATGTCCTCATGGAAGAAGGCAAAGAAAAGTCTCAGACATTCCTTAAGAAACCACCAGGACAGTGGACATCTGATCCAGTCTTCAAGAAATTTTATGAACTGGCTGCACACATGACAGTTGTAAATGATGTAGCTGAAAGGGGAATCAGTCTTATTGAGAAATACAATAAAACACTGACAAAGAATGAGGAACAGAAACAGTTTATTCTTCGATTGGTTGCAAACCATCGCAGGAATTTCCCAACTCCATCAAAGACATCACTTATGTCGTCGTCATAGATTATCCACTGTGAAACTGTCAAATTTTAAAACTAAGGTTTTCATTAGATTGTAAGTTTTAGTTACATTTTTTAATTACAACTTTAATTTAATTTCTTAATTTTAATTTACTTTAAAATTTTAACCTTAAGTTTTAAATCGATCATCAACTATAATTGGCAATAACTATTTCATTTGAGATAACCCAAAAAACTGTCAAATGGGTTGACCTGTAAATATTATTTGTTTTCATTAAAATTTTGCACAATTGTTATTAACATAATAAAGAACAGAAATAACCTTGTGGACAACTTAAATCTGTTACTTTGTTTTTCTGGACCACCCTAATGGAACATACATCACACCCCCCAATGTTATCACACCATCCGCCATCATGGATGGTGACACATGTTATATTCATATGACAATCAATCACATTTTATATGCTACTCATTTACTAGCACAATCATACAAGCAATAGAATTTCAGTCATGCCACAGTACAATCGCATTGCAATCACGTTCCACAATCACTTTACAATAAAGTATAATTAATTAACATAAATAATAATACAAAAGCTGCCCTACAATCATATTTATGCCACAATCGTTTCACAGTCTCAGTAAACCTCCATTGATAATCACACCCAACAACCACCCCCCACAATCATGACACAATCACATCACACTCTTACTACGTTTGCATTGCAATAATGCGCAACAATCAAGTCACAATCACAGCACAATCAAGTCCCTAACTCACTGTACAAAAATGACACAATCACATCACACTTTTACTACATCTATATTGCAAGTGTACGCCACAATCATGCCACAATCATAGCGGACTCAAACTACGATCACTCCATAAACACGACCCACGGTCACTTCGTAATCAACTATCAATTACAGCACAGTCTCACTAAATTGCATCATAATAACACCCCACAATCACAACACAATCATCCAAATTTATCACTACAATCACAACTCACTATCGCACCACGCAAACCATAACATGACAACATCCATTGTCAACCATAACATAACAACATTTATAGTCAACCATAACATAACAACATCCATAGTCAACCACAACATAACAACATCTACAGTAAACCATAACATAACAACATCCATAGTCAACCATAACATAACAACATCCACAGTCAACCATAACATAACAACATTCACAGTCAACCATAACATAACATCCACAGTCAACCATAACATAACAACATTCACAGTCAACCATAACATAACAACATTCACAGTCAACCATAACATAACATCCACAGTCAACCATAACATAACAACATCCACAGTCAACCATAACATAACAACATCCACAGTCAACCATAACATAACAACATCCACAGTCAACCATAACATAACAACATCCACTGTCAACCATAACATAACAACATCCACAGTCAACCATAACATAACAACATCCACAGTCAACCATAACATAACAACATTCACAGTCAACCATAACATAACAACATCCACAGTCAACCATAACATAACAACATTCACAGTCAACCATAACATAACATCCACAGTCAACCATAACATAACAACATCCACAGTCAACCATAACATAACAACATCCACAGTCAACCATAACATAACAACATTCACAGTCAACCATAACATAACATCCACAGTCAACCATAACATAACAACATCCACAGTCAACCATAACATAACAACATCCACAGTCAACCATAACATAACATCCACAGTCTCTCACCACAACATATACTGATCAGTGTTCGATATCATTATTTAACTCATTAATCAAAGTTTCTTTATTGAAACTAAAAACAGAAAAAAAAATAGATCGATATTAAACAAAGTGTGGATAACCGTGTTGATTAACTGGAAGGGGAATGGGTGAGGGAGGGGGTGGGGAGTAGGCTTCGGATTATAACATTTTTTTATGGTTGGTTGGAGCTAGTTCGTAATTTTGTAACGCTATGTGTAGTTTTACGTTCAATTAACTTAAGCCGATATCACAGGCGGCTCGAGAAGAAATCGTTCAGTTGACACAAAAAGGAAATGTTTTTTTTTCTTTCATTTCTAATTACATAAGTGAAATACTAACTAGTTGACCTCCTAGACCACACACACACACACACACACACACAGCTGTACGAATACTTGTCAAATTCGATACCTTACATGTGTCTTTGAGACTCTAGCCAATGACCAACACATTATGCCTAATGATCTCTTAGATCCTATAAAACCATTAACGGAACGGTTTTTACATAGCCGGTAGTGCAGTGCCCTTGAAGACACCACGGGAGACATGTGTAAGGGAGTCGGACTCGATCCTGTACCGCACATCGTGCTGCTACATGAAGATACCACTCGCTACCAATGACCCAACCATACAACCGTACTTCCCATCCAGCCGTCCCTATTTTATATAAATAGTGGAAAAGCCTGCTGAAGCTGGGCTGAACGAAATCCGACTGAAGGGATAACAAAGAAATATACGAAATACTGCAATAGAAAAGAACATTTGGCCTTTATTGCCATGAACAGATTGCGATGTGAACAGAAATAACTAATAAATGTATGAAAAATACTGTCATAGAAAATAACATTTGGCTTTTATTGCCATGAACCTGGCCCGTAGCGTGCGGGGGGGGGGGGCTGCGTTTTGTCTGCCCCCCCCATCTGCTTATTTGTTCTACTTAGTAAAATGTATTATCCCCCCCCCTCTGCTATGCCTGGCCCCTGCTGTAGAATGCCTGGCCCCTGCTGTGGAATTTTCACGCTACCGGGCTACCATGAACACAATACGATATGAAAACTACCTGTGAGGGAGAAACACTGTTACATCGCATACACCGCACGATATGAAAACTACCTGAGGGAGACTCACGAGTTAGACAATTATGTATTTAAGGATTATCTTAGCTTTACACAAAACGGTAAATCAATAGAAAAATTCATCGCAAGTAGTTCATATATTTGTTCATATTATTAGTTAATAAAATTCGTTCATATTATTAGTTCAAATATCCGTTTTATGATTTGAAACAGTTCAAAAATTATAAAAGAAATGTGATTTACTGATTTTAGTCGCAAACTGTTCAAGACTTTGATTTACTCTATCCTTACTGTGTCTTTCTCTCTAGCCGCGTCTTTCTATCTTTCCTTCTCTTAACTTCACATACATGAAGACATGTGCACTATATATACAATCAATTACCTTTGTTTGCTTAAGTCAGCAGGTAAAATGATAATTTGTCATTATACTTCTGTTTCTTAGTCTCTCTCTCTCTCTATCTCTCTCTCTCTCTCCCTCTCTCTTCTCTCTCTATCTATCTATCTATCTATCTATCTATCTATCTATCTATCTATCTATCTATCTATCTATCTATCTATCTATCTATCTATCTATCTATCTCTCTATCTTCATTCTGTTTTAATTTATCTGTTAAATGTCTGTCTGATTTTCTGTATTTGTATATGCCCATGGTTTTTTTTGTTATTATTGCTTTATCGTCATATCTACTTGTCTTTCTATCTACCTGTCTTTCTATCTACCTGTCATCTATCTACTTGTCATTCTATCTACTTGTCTTTCTATCTACCTGTCATTCTATCTACCTGTCATTCTATCTACCTGTCATTCTATCTACCTGTCTTTCTATCTACCTGTCATTCTATCTACCTGTCATTCTATCTACCTGTCATTCTATCTACCTGTCTTTCTATCTACCTGTCATTCTATCTACCTGTCATTATATCTACCTGTCATTATATCTACCTGTCTTTCTATCTACCTGTCATTCTATCTACCTGTCATTCTATCTACCTGTCTTTCTATCTACCTGTCATTCTATCTACCTGTCATTATATCTACCTGTCATTATATCTACCTGTCTTTCTATCTACCTGTCATTCTATCTACCTGTCATTCTATCTACCTGTCTTTCTATCTACTGTCATTCTATCTACCTGTAATTCTATCTACCTGTCATTCTATCTACCTGTCTTTCTATCTACCTGTCTTTCTATCTACCTGTCATTCTATCTACCTGTCATTCTATCTACCTGTCGTTCTATCTACCTGTCATTCTATCTACCTGTCTTTCTATCTACCTGTCTTTCTATCTACCTATCGTTCTATCTACCTTCTTTCTATCTACCTATCGTTCTATCTACTTGTCATTCTATCTACCTGTCTTTCTATCTACCTGTCTTTCTATATACCTATCGTCCTATCTACCTGTCTTTCTATCTACCTGTCTTTCTATATACCTATCGTCCTATGTACCTGTCTTTCTATCTACCTATCGTCCTATCTACCTGTCTTTCTTTCTCCTCCTCCCTTGCCCCACCCCTACCCCAACACCAATCAAACTCGATCAGTTACATCAGTGTGGAGTGGTTGACTAAACATATCAGTTGTCAACAAACGCTCATCCATGTGTCTGAGTGAGTCATTGTGTCTGAGTGAGTCATTGTGTCTGAGTGAGTCATTGTGTCTGAGTGAGTCATTGTGTCTGAGTGAGTCATTGTGTCTGAGTGAGTCATTGTGTTTGTGTCTGTCTGTGTGTTTGTGTGTATATATCGATCTATCGCAAAAAACACATTGCCGGGTTTAAGAACAGCTGACCTCAGCTTGACCTTTCTCCCAGCTCACAATGACTGTTAGCGTGACAACATAATCCTAGGTCCAGTATTTCCAGTCTCCTCCAGCCGTTTATTGCACTGCCACCATGCAAGTGACTTAACGTTCTTGATTTAACATTGTTTTTCACAATGAAAACAACATTTTTTTTCCTTCATTGAATATTACTATGCTATTCTGAATAACACGTAATACAAAACAATACATTATTATTCCGAAATTAAATGAAATTGGAAAACCATGTCATTTTAAAAAGTATAATATTTTTTTAATCTTGTTTCGCTATCGAAATTGTACTTTTATTTGAAGGGGGGGGGGGTTGAAGGAGGTAGGGATGGGAAGTGAAGGACGTACAAAAAATGTTTACATGAAAAATTACTCGCTAGGATTATGTTGCTAAAAATAAAGGAATGCACGTCTTGGACTAATAAATCTATTTTTAGGTGACTCATAGGCTCAATGATTGGCTATAGTGACATAGTTCTAATATTTCAGAGCAGTTCTTATAGATAGGCAAACTAGGAGAATGCATGGGGCCCTACCACTGCAAATAGGGGCCCAGCCCAGTCCATGCACTGTTAAACCCGATGATACGAGGGCCACCATAAGTACTTTTGCCCAGAGCCCCTCCAATCCGTAAACAACTTTCGAAAAACTTCCATGGCTCCACTAGAAGGCTTTCCTGGCATCACTGTATTGATGGGCTCCGTATAAAACTCGCGACCAATGAAATTTGAACCCCATCACCATTCTCAACCAATGGGAAAGTATCAGCCATTCAGATGTAGCTAGCATCAGTCGGGTTCGAAATGTATTTCGGCCATACGTCCCGCTATTAGTCAACGTCGGTGAAAGGAAATTTCTGGCTGTAACCTGAGACACTAAAGAAGGGGGTATCAAGGTTTGGCATTTCTCCCCTCCCCCCAGCCGCTCACTATGAAGACCATAACGGTAAATGAAAAATGATTGAAAATGACGCTATACTGAAGTGCGAAGATACAAAGAAAAAGATCATTGTACATAATGATGTGCATCGAATGGATGTATCAAAACATTACGTCAGGTTTTATCAAAAAATTGTTGCAGATTGATGTAACATATCAATGCTTTCCGCTTGTTTAGACTGAACTTAACAGGCTAGGACATTTCCTCAGAACTTAATAGGCTAGGACATTTCCTCAGAACTTAATAGGCTAGGACATTTCCTCAGAACTTAATAGGCTAGGACATTTCCTCAGAACTTAATAGGGCAGGACATTTCCTCAGAACTTAATAGGGCAGGACATTTCCTCAGAACTTAATAGGGCAGGACATTTCCTCAGAACTTAATAGGGCAGGACATTTCCTCAACCTTCAGAGTGGTTCGTAAACTTGGACGTGTTCCGGATGATCCGGGACGTCTGGTCATAATACGTTAGGCTACGATCTAGCACATGACCTGTCACAATCAGGCTATGATCTAGCACATGACCTGTCACAATCAGGCTACGATCTAGCACATGACCTGTCACAATCAGGCTATGATCTAGCACATGACCTGTCACAATCAGGCTACGATCTAGCACATGACCTGTCACAATCAGGCTACGATCTAGCACATGACCTGTCACAATCAGGCTACGATCTAGCACATGACCTGTCACAATCAGGCCACGATCTAGCACATGACCTGTCACAATCAGGCTACGATCTAGCACATGACCTGTCACAATCAGGCTATGATCTAGCACATGACCTGTCACAATCAGGCTATGATCTAGCACATGACCTGTCACAATCAGGCTAAGTGATCTAGCAGTTATGACCTGTCACAATCAGGCCATGATCTAGCACATGACCTGTCACAATCAGGCTACGATCTAGCACATGACCTGTCACAATCAGGCCACGATCTAGCACATGACCTGTCACAATCAGGCTACGATCTAGCACATGACCTGTCACAATCAGGCTATGATCTAGCACATGACCTGTCACAATCAGGCTATGATCTAGCACATGACCTGTCACAATCAGGCTATGATCTAGCACATGACCTGTCACAATCAGGCCATGATCTAGCACATGACCTGTCACAATCAGGCTACGATCTAGCACATGACCAGTCACAATTGACATGAAATCGGTGGTATTAAGGTCATTTATTTGATTCTTCAATGTCGTTTGTTTTTTGTTTTTTTAAATCACACTTAAAATAAAGTTAACGAAGTTTAGATTGCTCATGGCGCCAGCACACAAATAGCGTGCCCTGGGGCTTATATGAATGATTTTTACCCTATATCCCCAACCCCCTTTCACCCCCCCTACAAACAGAGAGAGAGAGAGAGAGAGCGAGAGAGAGAGAGGGAGAGAGAGAGAGAGAGAGAGAGAGAGAGAGAATTTCCACTAGCTAAAAGTATGATGTACTAAAGCAATAAATGTATTTATAATTCACTATAAATATTTATATATATATATATCTCATTTTACCGAGAAAAAAAGCCTAACGGATGAGTTTAGCGGCCCAAGTTTAACTAACATGTTGCAACCAGTTCAAAAAGATTGAATAATAATTCATTGATTCCACCTCCCCTCCCTCCCCCCCCCCTTTGAAGTATTAAATAAATAATTGCTGGCAGGGCAGATCATTAATGCGCGTGCCGCTCCTTTGATTGATTCCCGTGCAGGGGCTCACGTACTTGCGTCGTATGGATGACGATTTCTAAGCTGTCCTGGGCTGTCGATTTGTTAAGCTGTCTACGGGCGGGGGGGGGGGGGGTAGTTGGGGGAAGAGGGGGACTGGGTGGGGGCGAGCGGTCGGTTTGTAAGCTGTCCAGACTGTTGTTGAAGTTCTCTGACACTAATCAGATCTGATCTATTGATTTCGTGTTCTATGCAATTTTTTTTTGTTTAAAAAAGAAAAAATCAAATGGAAAACAAAAAATAGACCTAACGCGGTGAAGTCTCTCTCCTGCCTTGAACTAAAAATCAGAGATGGACTTAGAAAGGGCGGGGGAGAATGGGGCAACACACCTCTGTCATGCACCTAAGTGGGCCCCCCTCCCCGAGATTTGGTGCAGTATATGACCTATGGCGTTAAGCCACGCTTTTGACACTTGCCGTAGGCCCTTCTCATTGAACCTTAATGCCTAGACCGCTTCTGTCAAAAATATACACCTCTGAAATTCAAATTATTGCAAATAAAGGGGGGGGGGGGAAATTAGTAGTGGTGATTATTATCTCCCTTCTGCTTATCTTTTCTATGTTATTATTTATTTGTTTATTTGGATTCAACAGAATTATTAATCTATTGATCTGTTTTAATTATGTATTCATCATTCATCGAACTATGTACTTTTTATTAATCATTCATCAATCGATTATGTTATATATTTATTTATCTGCTTGGACAATATTTGTTTATTATTTATGTTTATCCGTCAATCTATTTATTTTAGTTAATATGTATTTAACAATCTATCTTTGTTCTTTGTGCACAGCAAATTCGTTATCATCTATCTTTGTTCTTTGTGCACAGCAAATTCATTATCATCTATCTTTGTTCTTTGTGCACAGCAAATTCATTGTCATCTATCTTTGTTCTTTGTGCACAGCAAATTCATTATCATCTATCTTTGTTCTTTGTGCACAGCAAATTCATTATCATCTATCTTTGTTCTCTGTGCACAGCAAATTCATTATCATCTATCTTTGTTCTTTGTGCACAGCAAATTCATTATCATCTATCTTTGTTCTTTGTGCACAGCAAATTCATTATCATCTATCTTTGTTCTCTGTGCACTGTAAATTAATTATCATCTATCTTTGTTCTTTGTGCACAGCAAATTCATTATCATCTATCTTTGTTCTTTGTGCACAGCAAATTCATTATCATCTATCTTTGTTCTTTGTGCACAGCAAATTCCTTGCTATATTAATCTATCTTTGTTATCTGTGCAGAGCGAATCCCTTGCTATATTAATCTATCTTTGTTCTCTGTGCACAGCAAATTCCTTGCTATATCAATCTATCTTTGTTCTCTGTGCACAGCAAATTCCTTGCTATATCAATCTATCTTTGTTCTCTGTGCAGAGCAAATTCCTTGCTATATCAATCTATCTTTGTTCTCTGTGCACTGCAAATTCATTATCATCTATCTTTGTTCTCTGTGCACAGCAAATTCCTTGTCATCAACCTTAGTTCTCTGAGCACAGTAAATTCCTTGTTATCAATCTTAGTTCTCTGAGCACAGTAAATTCCTTGTTATCAATCTTAGTTCTCTGAGCACAGTAAATTCCTTGTTATCAATCTTAGTTCTCTGAGCACAGTAAATTCCTTGTTATCAATCTTAGTTCTCTGAGCACAGTAAATTCCTTGCTATCAATCTTAGTTCTCTGTGCACAGTAAATTCCTTGTTATCAATCTTAGTTCTCTGAGCACAGTAAATTCCTAGATTAGTTACTCATCGGCATATATCTATCTTTCTATTGTGTCACCTGTCTCCTTCTGATACAATATATATCTAAGAATTAATCTGCTTATTTACATACTTAGTTATCTGTGTAATTATTTGTCTATCTACCGTTAGACCCATATGGATCTGTGTGTATTAGATACAATTATGTGAGCCATCTCAACCTAGCCACCATATCCCCTATGTGTAGCTAGCTACCCCTCCCGCCCCCTTCAGAAATGTATTGCTGATTGAGTAATTGGATGAGATATGAGGTGGTCAACGATGTAGAGCGCTCGACTGCCTGCCTGAGACGACGGGTTCGATCCTCGGTAAGAAACAAGTGAACGTTTTCCAGGTGACAGTTTAAAGTCGGTTAATGTCTCTCAACTCCACCCAGCTTCAAATATGTACCTGTCTTAAGTTGGGGAAGTAAAGGCGGATTGGCGTTATGCTAACCACACAATCACTTGATATGCCAGGGTTATAGAAACAGATGAATTCAGGACCCCCCCCAATACTCATCCCAGGTTTGTGGAGTACAGCCGTGTGTCTTCGATGGCTATGATTTGAACAGTGTGCCGACGTTCTACGGCAAGGGTGGGCAAACGTTTTCAAGTCGCGGGTCACATTGGGTTCGTACGTTGGACCGGCGGGCCGCACCAGGAGAAGACGTGTGGAATTTTGACATGAATTAAAGGTAAAACGCCATAGCAGCTAGTGCTGTGATTCTCTCTGAAACGAGTTGAGGGCGGGTCAAGTAGCCTAGCGGGGGGCCAAAATAGTATCGCGGCCCATAGTTAGCCCCAGTCTATTCTACGGCCATGACCAAAACTTTTTAGGGTCCTAGGCATTGGTATCTTTCGGCGTCCTCTATAGATCAAGATTTGACAGGAACTTCTACTGAAGGGGACGCATAGTCTTCACATCCATAAGAATGGCTAAGTTCATATAGCCTGGTTGAGGATCGGGTATTTCCAGACGGGCTCACGCAACATGTGTATGTTTGTTCTATTGATCGGATATTTCCGGAAGGAATCACGCAACATGTGTGTGTATGCTCTGTACCACCGGGAATTTCCATTATTGTTTTATCTTTACTACAATAAACCTCCGCCCCCCCCCTCCTCACACTAACCCCCCCCCCACCCCCCCAACCTACGGGTCTGTGTTTTTCTTGATTTTGTAAAGTTCTGCCACTCGTCTCCTCACTTCCCGTTTGAAGAAATCGATGTTAGTTACTAAAGTGGAGCGTCTGATTGCTGTCGTCCTGTATTGATAAATTAATATTGATTGGCTATTGATCTAAGGCTAGTTGTTTTTATTTTTTTTGTTTATGGTACTGCCAGGTGTAATGTTTTATCCCCAATACAACTTCCCTCACATTGTTTTTTTCCCCTGTAACTATCATTGTGTTTCCCCCTGTAACTATCATTGTGTTTCCCCCCTGTAACTATCATTGTGTTTCCCCCTGTAACTATCATTGTGTTTCCCCCTGTAACTATCATTGTGCTTCCCCCTGTAACTATCATTGTGTTTCCCCCTGTAACTATCATTGTGCTTCCCCTGTAACTATCATTGTGTTTCCCTGTAACTATCATTGTGTTTCCCCCTGTAACTATCGATTGTGCTTATAAGCCCCTGTAACTATCATTGTGTTTCCCCCTGTAACTATCATTGTGCTTCCCCCTGTAACTACTACTGCTTCCCCCGTAACTATCATTGTGTTTCCCCCTGTAACTATCATTGTGTTTCCCCCTGTAACTATCATTGTGTTTCCCCCTGTAACTATCATTGTGTTTCCCCCTGTAACTATCATTGTGTTTCCCCCTGTAACTATCATTGTGTTTCCCCCTGTAACTATCATTGTGTTTCCCCTGTAACTATCATTGTGTTTCCCCCTGTAACTATCATTGTGTTTCCCCCTGTAACTATCATTGTGTGTCCCCCTGTAACTATCATTGTGTTTCCCCCCTGTAACTATCATTGTGTTTCCCCCCTGTAACTATCATTTTGTTTCCCCCTGTAACTATCATTGTGTTTCCCCCTGTAACTATCATTGTGTTTCCCCCTGTAACTATCATTGTGTTTCCCCCCTGTAACTATCATTGTGTTTCCCCCCCTGTAACTATCATTGTGTTTCCCCCCCCCCTGTAACTATCATTGTGTTTCCCCCCTGTAACTATCATTGTGTTTCCCTCTGTAACTATCATTGTGTTTCCCCTGTAACTATCATTGTGTTTCCCCCTGTAACTATCATTGTGTTTCCCCCTGTAACTATCATTGTGTTTCCCCCTGTAACTATCATTGTGTTCCCCCCTGTAACTATCATTGTGTTTCCCCCTGTAACTATCATTGTGTTTCCCCCTGTAACTATCATTGTGTTTCCCCCTGTAACTATCATTGTGTTTCCCCCTGTAACTATCATTGTGTTTCCCCCTGTAACTATCATTGTGTTTCCCCCTGTAACTATCATTGTGTTTCCCCCCCCTGTAACTATCATTGTGTTTCCCCCTGTAACTATCATTGTGTTTCCCCCTGTAACTATCATTGTGTTTCCCCTGTAACTATCATTGTGTTCCCCCCTGTAACTATCATTGTGTTTCCCCCTGTAACTATCATTGTGTTTCCCCCTGTAACTATCATTGTGTTCCCCCCTGTAACTATCATTGTGTTTCCCCCTGTAACTATCATTGTGTTTCCCCCTGTAACTATCATTGTGTTTCCCCCTGTAACTATCATTGTGTTTCCCTCTGTAACTATCATTGTGTTTCCCCCTGTAACTATCATTGTGTTTCCCCCTGTAACTATCATTGTGTTTCTATGTTTTGTTATTGGTTCAATCTGGAACGGGTGGTCAAGTGGTGTAAACCACACGACAATCGATCCGGTCCCGGGTTCGATCTCCGGTGAGAACCAATGAGACTTTTTTTTAGGTAACGGGGATAGTTACCACTGTGTCTCCCGTGGTGCCCCCATAAACTTTGCACAAAACGATTGCAACTAACGCCTTAAGAAATGGTTTTTGTATGGAATAAGAATTACAAACACAGGAAATACAAATACCGTATGTTCCTATCGGGCACAGACTGGTCCGATAATTATGTAATAGAATAGAAAGATAACATACACGGACACATCTTTGAGCTAAATACGATTGAGAAAACGGTCACAGTGTCAAAGAGAGGACAGATTTCTCCAATTTATTGAGTGCTTTCTTTGATTCTGGTTTTTTTTTTTAATTCTTTTGTGTCTGAAAGCCAGATGCACGCAATGCATCGAGTTCCCTTGTCAGTAAAGTGGAATTTTTTCTTTGAAACATTGGACAGTTGCCTGCATCCACAATTCTCGAACTCATTCTGAAAAGATAGTTAGAAAAAACGATAGATTGGAGACATAGATAGAGGTCGATTGGATATATAAATAAAAGGGGAGATTGGAGAGAGAGAGAGATAGATAGATAGATAGATAGATAGATAGATAGATAGATAGATAGATAGATAGATAGATAGATAGATAGATAGATAGATAGATAGATAGATAGATAGATAGATAGATAGACAGACAGACAGACAGACAGACAGATAGATAGATAGATCGTTAGATAGATAGATAGATAGATAGATAGATAGATAGATAGATAGATAGATAGATAGATAGATAGATAGATAGATAGATAGATAGATAGATAGATAGATAGATAGATAGATAGATAGATAGATAGATAGATAGATAGATAGATAGATAGATAGATAGATAGATAGATAGATAGATAGATAGATAGATAGATAGATAGATAGATAGATAGATAGATAGATAGATAGATAGATAGTAAAATGACGATATGAGCATCAATGAAAACAGTAGTACATCAAAAGTGATTGGAAAATGGACACAATTATTACATAGTGTATGTAGTTAGCTACATATGACAACGAAATACACCCAGGTATTGTGTGAAAGTAAAAAAACTAGACTCTGTGTGCAGATACGAGACTGTCTACGTGCGGCAATACTTTACAATGGCAACTTGTTTAAATGTTTACCTTGAGTGGGACATTTATTTCCCAAAGGGACTTTTTTTTTCAAAGTTTATGTTTAGTATGACCATCCAGTGGCGCAACCAGCAAAAAAATGCTGGGGGGTGGGGGGCTCACATAGTGAAAAAAGACAGTTTGACATTTTGACATTTTGACAGTTTGACAGTTTGACAGTTTGACAGTTTGACAGTTTGACTGTCTTTTTTGTAACTTTATAACTTAAATTATGTATTGATGATTAGGCCTGGGGGGGTGGGGGGGGCTCAAGCTCCCACTGCCCCCCTCTCGGTTGCGCCACTGTGACCATCTAGGGCAACTTTTAAAAGTTCAAGTTTCCGCTTGACAATACTTTACAGGGCCAGCTATTAAGAAGACTTCCATTATGACAACGCATTATAAGTGACTAGAAAGTCCAGTTTCCGTGTGACTGCATCTTCAACTATATAGCCCCGGAAGATTCTCGGCCTGTCCACTAGTGGGCTTGATTTCTATCACAGATCTTACGACCTGCCTTAAAGTGGGCGTGTAATAAAGTGATGTCACAGGAAACTCTCAGGAGGCGCGGCTCATGACGCGAGCTTTCAGGCACACATAAACCGTTTGACTGTGTCTCATTTAGTCCCCGCCATACTTGTTACCATGGTGACGCTATTTTAGAAACATGAAGAAATAAAAAAAACCAGATGGACTCAACAACACTGTCCCATCACGAGAAGTACTGTAGTAGTTAAACCGACTCCATTGAAATAAAAGTGTGAAAGTTGTCCGGCATTTGAGAACTTTCTCGCTGAATTACTTTTTACTTCTAATGATAAATGGCAGAGAAAGTAATTTAATCATGTTGTTGTCATTTAAAAAAATATGTAAACTTAACAAAATTTCAAAGATTTGAATACCTAGGTACGAAATATATGGAACTAAATAAGCCAGTTTAAATTGTTTGTCGCGTGTGACCTACATTTCAATCAGGTGTGAAGATGATTAAAAGTATTGTGTTTCATAAAAACCTTACAAAAAAAAATTCATTAAACAGCTAAAAGAAAGACTGACAAACAGACGGAGACAGCCAAACAGACCAAAAGATAGACAGATGGCGTTGATATTGAAATGACAGGCATTGGTTGACTCATATCAAAATAAATCAAATCTACAGACTGTCATCTTTAGTTGTTTAGTAAGTTGTTTAGTTTTTATTACTATTTAATCCGAAATTCTCTTCCTAAAAATTAAAATGTCAATTTCACCGGATTTTATTTAATCTGAGTCATCCGAAAACAAAACGCTGATCAGTTAACGGCACATTGTTGAAGTTTCATTTAATATTTCAATGTTATAAAGTGTTTATATGTATTATAATATAACAAATAACTATAATATAACAAATAATTATAATATAACAAATAATTATAATATAACCACTAATTATAATATAACCACTAATTATAATATAACCACTAATTATAATATAACTACTAATTACATTATAACCACTAATTATAATATAACCACTAATTATAATATAACCACTAAATTACAATATAACTAATGTAACCACTAATTATAATATAACCACTAATTATAATATAACCACTAATTATAATATAACCACTAATTATAATATAACCACTAATTACAATCTAACCACTAATTATAATATAACCACTAATTATAATATAACCACTAATTACAATATAACCACTAATTATCATATAACCACTAATTAACCCTCAATCAGTTTTTGTAGTTTTGTTTTGATTTTTTAGCTAATAAATAACTTAAATTTTTATTTCATTTGTTTCTACCGGAAGCTGCCGTTGTTTATTTGATTACTTATCTACGTTTGTTCGATTCAGTTTTTTTGTACCATAAATAATTTAACCCTTTCCTAGCTACTGTTGTATTAGACCCAACGATTGTTCATATTTCTTGGTAACTTCCTGGATGCTACAGCTAAGTGATTCAAGAGTAGATTATTCATCAGCTTTTCTAGAATTATACAGAGACAGTTCTCTGATGGTCAGACTAGATCAAGACTTAAAGGTCAAGCCAGAGAGAAATTGTACAGAAGAAGTACAGATGTAGGGTAAGGCTGGGGGTGGAGGAAGGAAGGTGGACCTTGGTGGAAAATGGGAAATTGATTTTTGGGTTGAATTTATTATAGATCACCACGGACATGTTGATAACCAAGGTTGATTTTTCTATTTTTAGAAATAATACTTGATAATTCAGAAGACGGTGTTGTGTGTGTGTGTGTGTGTGTATATATATATATATTTATATGTATGTAAAAAATAGAGAAAAGAAAATAGAGAGAGAGAGAGAGAGAGAGAGAGAGAGAGAGAGAGATGGCTGGAGAACGGACTGGTGGGTGAATATCTCGATTGTCTGGTGAATTAGATGGATAGATGATAAAATGAATTAGCAGATAGATTTATGCAGGCGGATTGATAGATTGATTGAAGAAAAGATAGGGAATCAAATAGATCGATAGAAGAATAGATTAATTGGGGACTAAAGTTTCGAACAAAGGATTGTGACGTGGATGAATGCAGGAGCTCTATTGCTGGATTGGTGGATAGATGAATGGTACACTGATTGGTGGATAGATGAATGGCATACACTGATTGGTGGATAGATGAATTGGGTGGGTCGATTAGTGGATAGATGAACGGTACAATGATTGGTGGACAGATGAACGGTATTAACTGATTGGTGGATAGATGAACGGTACACTGATTGGTGGAGTAGATGAATGGTACAATGATTGGTGGATAGATGAATGGTACAATGATTAGTGGATAGATGACCAGTACAATGATTGGTGGATAGATGAATGGTGCAATGATTGATGGATAGATGAATGGTGCAATGGATTGGTGGATAGATGAATGGTACACTGATTGGTGGATAGATGAACAGTACACTGATTGGTGGATAGATGAACGGTACACTGATTGGTGGATAGATGAACGGCACACTGATTGGTGGATAGGATGAACAAGAAGATTGATTGGTAGATAGATGAATGGCACACTGATTGGTGGATAGATGAATGGTACTAATGATAGGTGGATATGATTAATGGTAACACTGGATTGGTGGATAGATGAACGGTACTGACTGGATAGGTGGATAGAAGAATGGTATACTAATGCAGGGGTGGTGGAAGAACAGATTGGTGGAAAGGGTAAAAAAAAAAAGGTGGAGTGGTTAGATTTAAAGACGGGCTGGAAAGGACGTTTGAAACTATAATAATAGGTCAGTAGGTCATTGGATTCACAGTACCGATGTGAAAGTTGTCCCAAAAAAATTAAAAAACCAAGAATACAAGAAAAACAACAAAACAAGCAATTAAGCCTGTTCCATTCTGTAATACAGGACGTGTTAGCGCATTTTCATGTCTTCTTAATAAGCAAAGTTGTATTATAGTTGTAATAAAGTATTTGTTGTATTGTGTACTGCCCTGAAGTTCTGATTTATATGTTAGTCTCGTAAAGTTAACGTAACATATTAACAAAGTATAAATCGTGCAACTTTAACATAAAATTAATTCATGTGTTTCTACAAAATTTTTGAAAATTATTTTAAAAATCATTAAAAGTTTTACTAAAAAAAAATTAGAAATAAAAATAAAATAAATATTTGTAAATTTTAGAAATGTTTATAAATTCTATTGTAGTAATGCATATACGGGAAGTAAGTCATGTTGAATAACTGTTACAAAAATAAATAATGACTACGCCCCTTTGATTAGCTTTTTATTATTTATATTTAAAATATAAGCAAAACGGTACATAAAAAAACTCTTTATATTTCATCCCCTGAGAGGTCAAATCGCGAAAAGGACTTTTGATGTACACTTGGTAGGCCAAGACCCGCTACAATGATATATATAAGCATCTATGGGTCTAGGACTTATGGTTGCTGAGATATAGGAGCGGTCCATTATTAATATAGCTTATATAGTAAAAAACGGTACTTTATAAGGCCCCTTTTACGGCCCTGAGAGGTCAGATCGCGAAATGGAAAAAGGTCTTTTCTTGGCAGCGTCAAGACCTACAAAATGATATGTACATCATGGGTCTAGGACTTATGGTTGTTGAGATCTAGGGTGATGACAGACAGACAGACAGACAGACAGACAGACAGACAAAACGGTGGGGACAATAGAGCATTTTTTTTCGAAAATGGTTCTAAAAAGCACCAGACAACCAATTTGGTCAAATAGAGGCTGTGACGTCATAGCTGTCACGTGCAGCCGGGTTAGCAGAAGTGAGTCCATTTAATGTGCGCCTTAAATCTCTCGCCGTCTAAATCGTGCTTTTAGCTCCCGTCTGAAATGTTTTCCTTAACGGTTTATATCAAACATTATTGTTGTTTGTGCTTTTAGTTATTTTTTTCGCAATTAAAATTTTAAAATAAAGAAACTCTTACCATCTCCAAGTAACCCAAAAACTATAAATATAAAATTAAAATAAAAAAACACCGAAATTTAACGTTTTTAGCTTGTGATACAGTGGCAATACATCAGCTCAGGGGGTGCGAGTGGTGTAGAACGCTTCACCGTCGAGAGTCCAGGGTTCGATTCTCGGTGGGAATCAATGAATTATTTCCAGGTTCTGGTGGAAGTTAATTGAAGCCTTTCCTCGATTCACTTATTATTTGTATTAATTTGTCATCTCTGAAACATTTAGAGTTGTACAATCAAATGGCAATTTTTCTTTTTTTTTTATAATCGAGTAATTCAGTTATTCCCATAATCGTCTCTCATTCGACCCCCATCCAAATGCAACCTTTGAAACCCCAGACCTACACTCAGACAGGCAAAACCCTACTCTAAAAACGTATATATATATATATATATATATATATATATATATATATATATATATATATATATACATATACAGTGAGAGAAAGACCACATGGTAGTTTGCTGACCTCACAGTAATAGCTGGAGATTAGTACTATTGATGTAATGGGCTCACGTGACAGAGATGGACATGTTAGTTTGCTGGGAGATCGATAGAATCAACTGAAATATCAAGTCTCAGGTATTTAGACCACCTGTTGGGCGTTATGTGTACAACACCGTGGCAGCTTCCTCCCCCACCCCCAGCATCGAACGCACACCCTCTTCTACTCCCTGGGACCATCTGTCGTCTCATTCAGATGACACACAAAGTGAGAATACAAAAAAGGATGTACATTTCTGTAACTTAGCTTCAGCGAATATCATAGCTGTAGTATTATGTACCGATTTATGATATAACTTAGCTTTCAGCCAACATCATAGCTGTAGTATTGTGTACCGATTTATTATATAACTTAGCTTCAGCCAACATCACAGCTGTAGTATTGTGTACCAATGTATTATATAGCTTAGCTTCAGCCAACATCATAGCTGTAGTATTGTGTACCGATGTATTATATAACTTAGCTTCAGCCAACATCATAGCTGTAGTATTGTGCACCGATGTATTATATAAATTAGCTTCAGCCAACATCATAGCTGTAGTATTGTGTACCGATGTATTATATAAATTAGCTTCAGCCAACATCATGTTAACTTTCAGAAACCTTTAGTTTAACATGTCTGTTCTACTGCACATTCCAGTCAGACGGGTTACATTGGTCAGCCTGAAAATCAGTCGGGTTATGTGGTCAGCCTGGATTGGTGGATGGTTGGATGGGGGGGGGGGGGGGGGGGGGGGGGGGGGGGGGGGGGGGGGGGGGGATGGATGGATAGATAGATAGATAGATAGATAGATAAAAATAGATAGATAGATAGATAGATAGATAGATAGATAGATAGATAGATGGATAGATAGATAGATAGAGGGATAGATAGATAGATAGATAGATAGATATGAATAAAAAGGTACATGACTCTACAACTGACCCTTATCAAATAGAAATATCCCATATCTACCGAAAACAAAGATAAGCTGTTCTTGTTAAATACTAACACCGCAGTTGTGTTACAATATTTAATATACAATAGTAGAATCCATACTGCTAATACTAAAACAACGAGACCATATTACGTGTGTAATGGAATTTTGAGTCCAAAACCGAATGCCATGTATTGGATTCTTTCATAGTAAATGGTTGCTTCCGCTGAAGTTGCGATAGAGCGATATCGAATACACGAAACACAGTTTGCTTCTTCCGGTTCTTAATTAACTTCCGTATAAATTTTTTCATATCTATTTTCATCAGGTTTTTGTTGTTTTGTTTTGTTTTTTTTTTTTCAGTTTTTTTGCTTTCATTTTATTTTTGTTGAGCAAATTTCCCTTATGAAAGTCTATCATCATGTAGGCGTGGCTAGGTGATTGGATATGTAGGCGTATGGGAGGAGCTTGTGATAAAGAAGGCGGGGGAAATAGTGATTGAGTGTTGTAATCTTCCAGATTCTGATAATCAGCTAATTATACCTATGACATTTATTTGTTCTGTTATCAATGCCACCGTAAGAGGTTGTGTTCCTAGAACATCGCCCAGCCGTCTTTACGTCAACAGCTTTAGTCAGGCACCCGCTTAAAAATAGGTGGACTTAATGCAGTGGTTCGCAACCATTTTCGCGACTGTCTCCCAGTGGGTGGGAAGGTATGTCCGATGATAGCCCTTTGACGTTAGATCGCGTATAAATAAACTTACAGTAGAACGTCGTGTATCCGAATCAATTGGGACCGGACACCTTTCGGGAACGCGATTGTTCGGATAATCGGAAACCGAATGCGATCCATGCAGTATATGAAAATGTATAGGTATAGACTGTTTCCTGGGATTAGTGTACATGAAGGTACAGGCTGTTCCTGGGAGTAGTGACATGTAGGTACAGGCTGTTCCTGGGGTTAGTGTAGTGTAGGTACAGGCTGTTCCTGGGAGTAGTGTACATGTAGGTACAGGCTGTTCCTTGGGTTAGTGTAATGTAGGTACAGGCTGTTGCTGGGATTAGTGTACATGTAGGTACAGGCTGTAACTGGGATATACGAGTGTACATGAAGGTACAGGCTGCCCGGGGATTGTTGTAATGGAGGGAAACTGCTGTTGGGGGGAGTGGTGATGAAGGAGGAGGAGGTTGTTGGGGGAAGAGTGTATGTGTGTGCAGGGGGTGTTGGGAGAAGAGTGAAAGTGGAAGAGGGGGTTGTGCAGGGGATGTGGTCCTGGTTGGACCTGGTGGTTCTGGGGTTAGGGGTCATGGGGGGTCCGGGTGGTTCTGGGGTTGGTGTACATCTTGGTGCAGGCTGTCCTGGGATTAGTGTACATGTAGGTACAGGCTGTCCTGGAATTAGTGTACATGTGGGTACAGGCTGTTACTGGGTTATTGGATCTTCAATTCGTGAGAGTCTCATCATGGCATTTTTCTCAGGTCCTGATGAAAGTTGGTCAAAGTCCCAAAAGTCCACCCAGCTTTAAATGGACACATGACTTAAGTTGGGTGAAGTATAGACGGATGGGCGTTGTGCTAACTACACGATCCATTTTATATGCCGAGGTTACAGAAACAGATGAATTCTTCGCATTTCTGCTTCGAGGACCCTTTGTGCCTAACGGAACTTTACTTTTTTTTTTTAATTCGTGACCCAATTTCATAACATTTTTCGTAAATAAACAAATGCCATGGAATGTTTGTCTTTATTTATACATTAAAAACATCAAGTGAACAGATCAAAGCCTCTATAATCTCCCTGAAGACTAATAATCTTCCATTCAAAATTTTCCTCCCATAGGCCAGCACAAATCCTCTGAAATCTGTATAAGAAATCAATTGTGTGTACATTACCTCTAAAATCTATAGACATTGGTGTCTTTCAAATGTGTCAATATATCTGCTTAGTTTCAATATTAAATAAATTTATATCCAAGTTTCTATTGACTGAATGTTTCTTTATTGAAATTGTCTACAATGATAATTTTACGGACCGTATTCTTTTAAAGACATTCTTCATAATACAAATATCGAAAATTGCTATCGAAAATTGCGCTGGTGAAAATTGTCAATAAGAGAGTTATTAAAAATCCTTTTTGTTCCTCACAAGTCTCTTATTATTACCAGCTGTCGTCATTTTTAATATCCAAAAAAATGTAATATTTAAATTTAATTTTTTTATTATTTATTTAAATATTTGTAGCACATGCATAATAAAAAAATTTGCTTGTGATCTTTAAATAGTTTTATTTCAAGTCTATAAGTTTCTTTAAATGTCACTATTGAACAAAAAAAACTGTACTTGCGATTTTGAAATATAATTTGAAAAAAGCCATCTGCTTCAGGAAATACACTAAATGGCATCATAACTATTCGATATATCATCATTCGCAACTTCTTACGCAGTGATATGAGATGTTGACATTTTTATTTGAGATGTTTTCATCACGAAGAGTATGAGATGTATGACATGAATATATGAGATGTTGACATTTTTATTTGAGATATTGATATCTTTATTTGAGATGTTTTCAACTATTATATGAGATGTTGACATCATTATATGAGATGTTGACATTTCTTATATTTGAGAGACATTGACATCTTAATTTGAGATGTTTTCACTAGTTATATGAGATGTTGACATCATTATATGACATGTTGACATTTTTATTTGAGATATTGACATCTTTATTTGAGATGTTTTCACTCCTTATATGAGATGTTAGACATCATAATATGAGATGTCGACATTTTTATTTGAGATATTGACATCTTTATCGGAGATAAGTTTTCAACGCTATATGAGATGTTTTCATCATTATATGAGATGTTG
>JAGDYQ010000112.1:2153274-2204112 GCA_021962125.1 Bulinus truncatus
GGCGCTGTTAAAATATGTTTTTTTCCAGATTTCAGATTGGAAGGAGGGCGCCAAAAGCGTATCTCGCACTTGGCGGCACAATAGCTAACTACGGCACTGATCGTCGGGAGTATCGTACGTGTTATCTGTCGGGAGTATCGTTTGTGTTATCTGTCGGGAGTATCGTATGTGTTATCTGTCGGGAGTATCGTTTGTGTTATCTGTCGGGAGTATCGTATGTGTTATCTGTCGGGAGTAGGGGGACGGATGGTCGTGCGGTAACGCGCTCGACTGTCGATCTGAAGGTACCTGGTTCGATCTCCGGTGAGGACCAAGGAAATTTTTCAGGTCTTGGCTCAAGTTCCCGATATATCTCCCGTGGTGCCTCCATGGCCATTGCACTATCGGCTATGGTGGGGATGAAAGAAGGGCACCATAAAACCGTCCCATTAGTGGTTTATAGGATCTAAGGGATTTCATCTCATCCTTACAGGGACTTTACACATCTGTCGGGAGTATCGTATGTGTTATCTGTCGGATGTATCGTATGTGATGTCTGTCTTAAAACAGTTCGTTGGTTTCCATTATTGTTTTAGTGATAAGTCGTTGGCATGGTAAAGGTACCTAGACTGAAAATGCTACTTTAGTGACGGAAAAAATATTCTTCCATTTTTTTTTATAATCTTTGCTAAAGGGGTGGAACTCTTCTTGTGAGGCGTGGCTTATCAGTGATGTCTAGGGAGCGACCGATATGCCTTTTTACCGATATTCCGATACCGATATTTTTCCCCAGCATTTTTACCTATACCGATACCGATATTTTTTTTAAATCAACAACAATGCCAAACACGTGTTTTTTTTTGTGCTACAGCTAATGACGTATGTCAACCCAGTCTTGTTCCCCCCTCCCAACTTCCCATCCCTAAAAAAAATACACACAGATGTTTACTAATTGTATCATTCAAGGTCATACATTAGAATTTAAAAATGCCAATCTTATTGTTTCAAGGTTATATCGCTGATGCAATTTTTGGGTCGTGACAATTTCTGTGTACGGGTTGTTTTTTTTTTTCCTTTTTTTTTTAAATCTTGTCTGATCTGGTTATAGAATAGTGTTATTTACGTATTTTCTTTTCTGCAACTCTGTTGTGAAATAAGAATGTATCGGCAGCCAAAAAATGGCCGGTCCGATAGTTAACCCATAGTGCCAATATCGGTTCGACTATCGGTCGCTCCCTACAAAAATCGGTCGATCCGATATTAACCGATAGTGCCAATATCGGTCCGATACCGATACAGATCCGATTATCGGTCGCTCCCTAGTGATGTCCCCTTCCTTAAAAGATTTGTAAAACTGTATTATTGATACATTAGCCTCAACTTTGTATGAAGTACGGTACTTTGTCTCAATATTTGATTGATGTGTACCTTGTCTCAATATTTAACCCTTGTGTACTTTGTCTCAATATTTAACCCTTGTGTACGTTTTTTGCAATATTTGACCTATGTGTACGTTTTTTGCAATATTTGACCTATGTGTACTATGTCGCAATATTTAACCTATGTGTACTTTGTCACAATATTTAACCCGTGTGTACTTAGTAACAATATTTAACCTGTGTGTACTTTGTCACAATACTGAACCATAAGTCTGTTACATATTGCGACTCTTCAACATTTGAAATGCATTTTTTTCCTTAAAAATGTGTGTTTGCATGTGGGAGCAATGTGTGTTAGTGTGGGTATGTGTCATGTGTGTGTGTGTGTAATGTAACTTGATGACCTGTGAAACTATTGAATGTGGAGTTCCTGTTTTCCAGTAATTAATAACTTGTAATGTTTTCTGTAGTAAATGTTGCAGTAGAACCGAATTGGTTGATAGATAGATAGATAGATAGATAGATAGATAGATAGATAGATAGATAGATAGATAGATAGATAGATAGATAGATAGATAGATAGATAGATAGATAGATAGATAGATAGATAGATAGATAGATAGAATTATTTTTGCTCTATTCAATTTTTTTTGGTTTTCTTCTTTTTAAGAGCCAAGGTTGCGCACGCAACCTAGGCTCTGTTCAGACTAGTTAGGCCACTCGCTGTACCAATTCATAATAAAAAGTGAAAAAAAAACTCATACCTCATACAACTAGAGTGTTTTCCCCTTAACGAGAGTCATTACTTCTGTGTACATAGCTCTCAGTTCATTACTTCTGTGTACATAGCTCTCAGTTCATTACTTCTGTGTACATAGCTCTCAGTTCATTACTTCTGTGTACATAGCTCTCAGTTCATTACTTCTGTGTACATAGCTCTCAGTTCATTACTTCTGTGTACATAGCTCTCAGTTCATTACTTCTGTGTACATAGCTCTCAGTTCATTACTTCTGTGTACATAGCTCTCAGTTCATTACTTCTGTGTACATAACTCTCAGTTACTGTCCCACTCCTTCGCCCTTTCACCCCTACCCGGGCATAAATTCCGCTCCACGATGCGTACCGGCCGCTCACCCCAGGTCACATGCTGGCGATGTACAACTGGTAGAAACCATCTGTTGGCTCTCGTCAAATGCTGTATACATCTACATCTGTCGCAGCGTTAACCCCGCACTCCCCGCCCCCCCCTCATTTTACCCACCCATTTCAGAATACGACGCCCTTACCTCAAAAACCACTAAATACGTCACCGACCCTTCGGCGCCATTAACACAACCAAATGATTGTGTTCGACCTTCGTTGGTCTCATTACTGGCTTCCTAATTGAGTTGTATTGTACTGTAACCTCCAGCCGATGTCGTTTACGCCCCCCGGGGGGGGGGGAATAATACATGTGTGTGAGAGGCGTGGGTGTGATCGTGTTTAAGACACACACAAAAGGCGAGGTCAAAGTGAGGAGGGGAAGAAGAGGTTGCCAAATGGTTGGAGGAAATTTTAATAAAGAACTTTTTTCATACTGATTGATTTCTTTGATTTTTTTATAGATTTACTGTCTACACATTGAAACCTAACTTTGTACATTGCTGGCCAAGGATTAACTCACAAAGTATTGTGTACTAGATCACAGGCCCGGTACCCGGACCGACGATTGACTCCTTATAATTGAGTTGTATCCCTTTGACCATCTTTACAACTATACATAAATTGCGCACTACTTGGAATTCCCCCAGTCTATTTTTAGCCGCGGAAGTTATACACACGCTCGCTCGCCAGGCTAGACGATTATGTATTATAGATTTGGGTTGGGGAGGCTGTGGGCAATACTTAGATATGCTGCAAGGTAGGTTTCGAAAATCAGACACTTTGCGACAACAAAGATAATTTTCTTTATAAAATGTATGCTGTGTTTTTTTATTATCAGTTGTTGTTTTGTTTTTTTTAAATATCCTATCGTCCCGCAGTTCTCAACCTGTGGGTACGCGTACACCGAAATGGGGGGGGGGGCTACGGGAAAGTTTCCGCAGTGGTACGCAACGACATATAAATTTCGTTTTTAAACGTCCAAAAGTTTGAAGAAGGTCGCCAGTTTGCTGAACTTGGAGGGGTTCTCGTGAAAATGTTTAGAACCACTGCTCTAGTCAAATATTTGCCCCGCTGAAACCATCAATTTTTATAACATGAGAACAATACATATATTAGGAAACGCGAGTACTTTTTTTAAAAAAAAAATCGACAAATTTTTCGCAGTGATCACAAGAAACAACTTCGTCTATTCGGTGACGTTAACATTTATATAAAATGTTAACTAGTTTTTTTTTTGTTGTTGTTAATCCGCTATCGTGCACTGGCCCATAGAATTGAATTCACTTTGCACCACCTGCATGGGATCCAGTGTTTCTTTCTTTCTTTAGTTGGTCACGTGTTAGTGTTATGTTTTAAAAGATCTACACACACCATGTTACACTCAAAGGAATTTTAAAACATCACATTAATTGCGTCTCGCATTTTGTTATATCTGTTATTTCTGTTTCGTTTATGAATTTGCAACAGGTTGAGCCTTGTTTATTGCTAGAGATGTTTGCTTCTGATATTTGCTATTGATATTTGATACTGATTTTTGATTCTGATAATTGCTTCCTATATTTTCTACTGATATTTGCCACTGATATTTGCTTCTGATATTTGCCACTGTTTTTTGCAATATCTCTATATACTTATAAGACGCATTTGTTGTATGTCCGTCTGTCTGTCTGTCTGCTCCCTTATAACTCAAGATCCAGACAACCAAATAACGTGAAATTTGTTACACATACACATAATTACATGGGGAAGGTTATAGGACAGTTTTCGTTTCATCTCGATGGGTAGTTTAATTGTAATTAATTATTTTTATTTTAGTATTTTACTATATTAAAGTAATCTCGACGGCGCCATAGATAAAATTCCTCTGTGACGTCATTTTCCGATGATACATTTTTAAATTTTCCTACTAATAAAGTCGAATAGAACTTGCGCGCTGGTGCTGTATAGTGACTTTGTGCTGCAAATAATTGTTGTTGTTTTTTCATGCTCCCTGATTTGTACAGTTTGAGGAAGGTAAAGGAATGAAGAACGATTTTAGAAGAAGTGTGAATCCATAATAATAAGTATATATATATATATATACATATATACAGAGAGAGAGAAAGGGGGGAGAGGGAGGGGGAGGGAGGGAGAGAGAGAGAGGAAGGGAGAGAGGGGGGCAGGGGGGAGAGAGAGGAAAGGGAGGGGTAGGGAGGGAGGAAGGGAGGGGGAGAGCGGGAGGTAGGGGGAGGTAGGGGGATGGAAAGGGGGGAGAAAGGGAGATGGGAGAGGAAGGGAAGAGAGAGGGAGATGGGAGAGGGGGAGAGAAAGGGAGGGAAGGAAAGAGAAAGGAAGGGAGGGAGAGAGAGGGGGTAGGGAGGGAGGGAGAGAGAGAGGGTGGGAGAGAGATAAAGAGTGATGGGGCAGGGAGGGAGAGAGGGGGAATGAGGGAGGGCGGTAGGGAGAGGGGGGAAGGGAGAGAGGTGGAGAGGGGAGGGAGGGAGAAAGGAGGGAGGGAGAGAGAGGTTAGGGATGGAGTGAGAGGGAAGAAAAGGAGAGAGGGAGAGAGAGGATGGGAGAAATGGGAGGAAGAGATAAAGAGAGAGAGGGGGCAGGGAGGGAGAGGGAGGGAAGGGGGAGAGGGAGGGGGTGGACAGGGGAGAAAGGAGGGGGAGAGGGGAGAGAGGGAGAGGGAGGGAGGGAGAGAGAGAGGAAGGGAGAGAGGGGGTAGGGAGAAAACAGAAGGTAAATAGAAAACCTTATTTTAAACCCGGGCAAAGCCGGGTATTGCAACTAGTATGACTATAATTCTTTTCCGTTATAAAAAAATTACCGAAAAAAATAAAATTGCGGGAAATTACTATGCATTACAGTATATACATTGGCGATCGTTGGAGTCACCAGCTAAAGCAACTGACCCTTGCGATAGGAGCAGCAATACGGTAGGGTATTCAGCAAATATTTAAGGCTCTCGACCTTATGACGCACCGCCCTGTCGTATACACGAAGGCAAAATCCCCAGGCAAAATATTCATTAGAATTTTATGTGGACCAAGCAAAGGCACGTCTACCCCTGGTGTATTCATAGATGTATATCATAATTATCACATCTACCCCTGGTGTATTCATAGATGTATTTATTATTTGTATATCATAATTATCACATCTATCCCTGGTGTATTCATAGATTTATATCATAATTATCATATACATAAGAAAAATATTTTTGTCAGCACAGGGGCAGACAGGGGTATTACAAGTTGGGGTACAGCTTATGATGATTCTATTTCAAGGGTGGCAAACTAAATCCCGCGAGCCAAGGGCGACCAGTTCACATGGTTTAATAAGACCCCCACTCATCTTTCCACATATCAGCCAGGAGTCATCATAGCCAGAGGTCATCATAGCCAGGAGTCATCATAGCCAGGGGTCTCAAAGCCAGGGGTCATCATAGCCAGGAGTCATCATAGCCAGGGTTCATCATAGCCAGGGGTCTCATAGTCAGGGGTCATCATAGCCAGGGGTCATCATAGCCAGGAGTCATCATAGCCAGGGGTCTCAAAGCCAGGGGTCATCATAGCCAGGAGTCATCATAGCCAGGGGTCATCATAGCCAGGGTTCATCATAGCCAGAGGTCATCATAGCCAGGGGTCATCATAGCCAGAGGTCTTATAGCCAGGGGTCATCATAGCCAGGGGTCATCATAGCCAAGGGATCATCATAGCCAGGAGTCATCATAGCCAGGAGTCATCATAGCCAGGGGTCATCATAGCCAGGGGTCATCATCTGTTTTTAAATTTCAGCATTTCAGCATTAATTTAAAATTTCGGCACACCCATTTTCTACATCGTCATGTATGACGGCCGTGTTACATGTGCCTATTAATAAATCACCCTGTGCCCGGGGTCAACTCTGTTGATATTTTGTTAGTGGCGCCGTGTGACGTCACGGCCTTATCTGCGCAGCCTGTGGGGTGGTCGGGAGGGGGGACTGGTTCTTTAAAGTCAGACGGCGGTGAATCTGACGTCATTGTGAGCTGACCTACTTCCTTATCGCCTGAGAGTAAAACAATCGGACATTGTGACAGGTATGAAGGAACCTGGGTTTGTGACAGACACTAGGGAACCAGGCATTGAGATGGGTACAATGGAACATGCCGTTGCGACAGGTACAAGGGAACATGCCTTTCCGACTTGTACAAGGGAACATGACGTTGCGACAGGTACGAGGGAACAGGACATTGTGACAGTTATGATGACACACAATCACACACCGCGACATTGGCAGGCCTAAGACTCACATACAGAGACACCCGCTAAATACATTTGCACAACTTAATACACACAAACACACACACAAACACAGATTAACACTTACATTTTTTAAAACACACAAACACAAATGATAATGCACACTCACGCGTGTTTTTTTTTCACACAATTAACATTAACATTCAAAGTTCTAACATATTACAAAGACTCAACATTTCTGCACAAGTTATAATCTTACATATTACAATCAAAAAACATTACTCTCCAATCCTCAACAATGATACAAACATGAGCGCTCACATGTAACAACACAAGCTCACACCTACACACGTAAGAGCACACGTCTTCATGTGTCTTACTCACAAGCTCACACCTACACATATAAGAACACACGTCTTCATGTGTCTTACTCACAAGATCGCGACCAAAAATAAAACAAATATGGGCGCCCTGGTGATTTAACGGATTTTGTAAAAAAAAAAAAATAATCTGGCAATTTATGACAAGCGAGTTCAGAGAAAGTATCCTAATTATCTCCCTTTTACTAAATATTATAGTTATCTCCCTTCTACTACTTGTACATGATTTTGAAAAGTATTTCAAAAAAGGAAAACAAAATTTTTGATAATATACATTCCTCGCCAGTGTCAACTATACGTTCCTCGCCAGTGTCAACTATACGTCCCTCGCCAATGTCAACAATACGTCCCTCGTCAATGTCAACTACACGTCCCTCACTAATGTCAACTAGACGTCCATCGCTAATGTCAACTATACGTCCCTCACTATTGTCAACTATACGTCCCTCGCTAATGTCAACTATACGTCCCTCGCCAAGGCCAACTATACGTCCCTCGCTAATGTCAACTACACGTCCCTCGCTAATGTCAACTATACGTCCCTCGCTAATGTCAACTATACGTCCCTCGCTAATGTCAACTATACGTCCCTCACTAATGTCAACTATACGTCGCTCGCTAATGTCATCTCCACAATCCTCGCTAATGTCAACTATACGTCCCTCACTAATGTCAACTACACCGATACAGATCTATCACACCCAACCCGTCTCTAGTTTTTTCTCGCGTGCTTTATAAGTACGAGTACCCCCATAATCCTGTCAGCCCCTTCACATGTCGCCAACCCGAGCACTTGATTTACAGCTCACCCTGTCGACTGTGCTGGTAGTGAAGTACTCACTGCATAAGATTTCACGAATTCAAGTAGAGTCAGAAATTAAGCATATTGCAGGTGAGGCGAGCTAACCCTTCACTCCCCCTCCCCCATATACCCTAATACAACCGTCAGGTTTTGTTTTAGCCCGGGACCATTTTCCCGTAGCCTTAAAAAATGGCCCTTGCTTACTCTCATCCAGTGGGGCAGATAGTCGTGTGGTAAATCGCTCGACTGTCGACCTGAAGGTACCTGGTTCGATCTCCGGTGAGGACCAAGGAAATTTTTCAGGTCATGGCTGAAGTCCCCGATATATCTCCCGTGGTGCCTCCATGGCCATCGCACTATCGGATATGGTGGGGATGAAAGAAGGGCGCCATAAAAACCGTCCCATTAGTGGTTTATAGGATCTAAGAGATTTCATCTCATCCTTACAGGGACTTCACTCACATACTCTTATCCAGTAACATAGACACACACTGAGAGAGATTAATACACTATCAGAGTACTTACTACCTAATATAGTACTTTCAACCCAATATAGTACTTATAATATTAAATACTTAATGCCTAATATAGTCTATGTGGAGACTTACTACATAATATAGTGGTACCTTCACATACGAGTGCCCTGACATACGAGATTTTTTTGAGATAATAGCCGTCGAGCAAGCGATGTTTTGCTTTGAAATACGAGAAAATTTTGAGATACGAGCGGTCGGCCGGCTGCACAGTTTACTTCGCCTCGTGCGTCTCGCACTTTCTTGTGCCTCAGTCAGTATGCTTGTTTGTCTCGCTCAGAAGAAGCGTGAAAACATAGAAAACATTGTCAAGGTGCTCGAGTGTATAAACTCGTCGAGGCACTACGGGCGTAGTACTTCAACGATATTTACTGTGTTTAAACAGAAGGTGTCGATAAATGGGTATAACACCAGCTAAGAGCGTTACAATAATTTCTAAGCTCCTCCTCCTATCTCCTCCACCCTACACCTCCGCCAGCATCTTCCATCAGATCAAGTCGGTTGATTTCCAAGTAAATACTCTTATTAAAACCAGTTTATTTCTTTACATTCTCGTGCATTATGTTTTTATACATAATTTTATACAATTATTTGTCATTTATAATTTCTATGTTTTTATTCAAAAGACTTAACAAAAACAAATGGGTGGCATTTTAGGAGCTGAAACGGATTAGTGCCATTTCAATTAATTTTTTTTGGGAGGGAATTGCATTGAGATAAGAGCAAATTGATATACGAGCAAGTTTGTGGAACGAATAAAATTCGTATCTCGAGGTACCAGTGTGTACAGTACTTACTGGTAATATAGAACTTAATACCTAATAAAGTACTTACAGCCTAACTCAGAACGCACTACCTAATATAGCACTTCTAACATAGTACTCACTACTAGCATAGTACTCACTACTAACATAATACTCACTACTAATATAGTACTTACTTCTAGCATAGTACTACTACTAATACAGTACTCACTACTTACATAGTATTCATACACAAATTAAAAGAAGCAGAGTGGAAAGTAGCAGCATACACTAGTGTACACACACATGAACACACAAACTCACACACAAATACACACACACGCACACATAATTATCCGGGTGTCGCAATGTCAGCTAAATGGCCCAGCTGTTGCATGCCATGAGTGTGAGTATATTCGAGCAGTGTGTGAGTTCGTGTGAGTGATTGTTTGTGTGCCATCGTGTACAAAACGTGTGCCCCAGCCCACAGCCCTGACTATGTGTGCGCTGTATGTGTAGCGGGAGCTAATGATGAATTGAACATACAAAAAGTCCTACAGTATGTGTTATATTGCGATGCCATCGGGTTTACATTGAGTCTGAACATAGCATACTAATTACTTCACTGATATAATTACCGTAAAAGTCTTACATAAGGTAAGACATTTTTTTTTCTGATTTAAATAATTTGTTGCTATTTTTTATAAGTGTTTGAGCGTTTGGATGCAAAGTTTACCAGAACTATAACACAAATAATTATAATAATGAAACAAGTTGTATTAGCGATTTAATTTTTTTTGTGAATGATCATTTTTAAGTAGTGATTTCAAATTTCTTTCATTTATTGATATAGTCATGTATGTACTAACACAGGTCGACACAGGGTCAAGGTTACTTGATGTTTTCTAAAGATGACTCGACAGTTTTAAGTGTCCTGCCTTGTAATTAGGAATTGAATTAGAAATTTAAAATAATAATATACACAACCTACTTGGAGAATATATTGAAACGGCTATTAAACTTTATTCAATACTCCATCAATTGATACAATTTTTATCACAATGAAACGAAAGTTTTTTTTAAAGAAACGTGCTTTACGAAGCACCCTTTTACACCATGTCTTGTAAGTCTTTGTTGCTAGGCAACACAGCGTATACATATTTAGTTAAAACTGGTGATGTCCACAGATTTTCATTAAAAATAACAAATTTACGACGATTTTAACCATTAAAATAAAACAAACTTTTAGGATTTTCGGACGCATTTTACTAAAAATAGAGATTATTGTTTTCTAGACATTGGTTTTGATTAATGTTAAAAATAGGAATTGTGGATTCATAGTTCGCTACTCGGTAACATATATATATATACTAGTTGCAAGTACCCGGCTTTGCACGGGTTTAAAATAAGGTTTTCTGTTTACCTTCTGTTTTCTCCCTACCCCCTCTCTCCCTCCCTCTCTCTCTCTCTTTCTCTCTCTCTCTCTCTCTCTCTCTCTCTCTCTATATATATATATATATATATATATATATATATATACTTATTATTATGGCTTCACACTTCTTCTAAAATCCTTCTTCATTCCTTTACCTTCCTCAAACTGTACAAATCAGGGAGCATGAAAAAACAACAACAATTCTTTGCAGCACAAAGGCATGATACAGCACCAGCGCGCAAGTTCTATTCGACTTTATTAGTTGGAAAATTTAAAAATGTAAAATGTATCATCGGGAAATGACGTCACAGTGGAATTTTATTTATGGCGCCGTCGAGATTACTTTAATATAGTAAAATACTAAAATAAAAATAATTAATTACAATTAAACTACCCATCGAGATGAAACGAAACCTGTCCTATAACCTTCCCCATGTAATTATGTGTATGTGTAACAAATTTCACGTTATTTGGTTGTCTGGATCTTGAGTTATATGGGAACAGACAGACAGACAGACAGACAGCAAATGCGTCTTATAAGTATAGAGATAAGATAGCATTGTAGAATTGTCAACAGCACATAATGGTATAATACGTTCAGTTGTAACTTATGATGGTAAAACTAATTAGTGCCATAAACACATGATGGTTTATAATTAAAAAATCATTAAAACTGATATACTTAACAAATGATTTTTTTTTAATTTATAGTATTTACATAATGTAGATGTATGACTTTAAAAAACTAAACATTTTGATTACACTCATAGTGTATAAATAATTATTGAAATAATAAATGTTCACGTTATGTTCAGGTCACAATGATGTGCATCGTCGTCAAAATGTCACTGTCACCTTGACATGCTTTGTATCTGTCACTAGACATAATTACATTTTATCTTCCCACTGCTTCGAAATTGGGAACAGATTTATTGCGTTCATTAAATAACCCCCCCCCACACACACACACACCCATCCCTTTCTCGTTAAACGTTCCAGGGCTAACTAGTTGTGGGGGAGGGGGGAGGGAAGTAGATGTTCGATGAAATAGACGCTTCACCATATGTACACACATTGTACACACATGTGTTTGTCAGTGTGAATGAGTGGGGTGGGGGAAGGGAACAGCTTGGTGAACGTGAACCCAATAATGTTTACAGACCTCTTCATATATTTCCTCCACAGATCGACCGCTTGACCGCTGTCCAGTCATCTCTCAGGCCACGATGTCATATTGTGGCTAACACTTTTTTTATGAGCTCCTGTCCCACTCTTCGTTATTGGATTACTGACCAGCGCTAGACTTGTCTACGCCTGACCATCAACCCCCCCTCGCCCCATTCTCTGCATACTCCACAACAGACGCCTATGAAACATATTTCTGGATGACCGAGGAAACAAAAGGACAACCACAATAAATTCCCAGCCTCCACCCACTGACCAGCGGACAGTCTTAATTTGTACATTTAAAAAAATACTGGACCCTGGCCACTTAATCCGCCTGACTGGAAAACTCCTTTACCCACGTTGTGTTAACTGGATATCAAAAGTGAACGGCTTAGAGTCATACATATTACTTATAAAGTAAGACCAACATGTTGTTTGTAATGTTTTGACTTTATACCATTTACACTTGAACTCATTAACTATCTCTATTATCTGGCATGATGGTATTGGTATATACCACTGTAGAGACTGACATGATAGTATTAATGTATACAACTATACAGACTGACATGATGGTATTAGAGTATACAACAATATAGACTGACATGATGGTATTAGTGTATACAACTGTAAGACTGACATGATGGTATTAGTGTATACAACTATACAGACTGACATGATGGTATTAGTGTTTACAACTATATAGACTGACATGATGGTATTAGAGTATACAACAATATAGACTGACATGATGGTATTAGTGTTTATAACTATACAGACTGACATGATGGTATTAGAGTATACAACAATATAGTATGACATGTTGGTATTAGTGTATACAACTGTAAGACTGACATGATGGTATTAGTGTATACAACTGTAAGACTGGCATGATGGTATTGGTGTATACAACTGTACAGATTGACAGATATGAGACTTACATAGGCCTACATAAAGCAAATATTGGATAGAAAGGTAGGTCGACAGATAGACTGGAAAAAATGTTGAAAAGCAAGCAGACGGATAGATAGATAGATAGATAGATAGATAGATAGATAGATAGATAGATAGATAGATAGATAGATAGATAGATAGATAGATAGATAGATAGATAGATAGATAGATAGATGGATGGATGGATGGATGGATGGATGGATGGATGGATGGATGGATGGATGGATGGATGGATGGATAGATAGATAGATAGATAGATAGATAGATAGATAGATAGATAGATAGATAGATAGATAGATAGATAGATAGATAGATAGTGTCAAACTTTTCAGACCCCCCTCCCCCGAGTTATTGACGTAATTCATGGACGATCCCAAATGTAATACAGAGTCCATCTTCAGCCAATGGTCACTTAATATCAGTCTATGTATCCTGTTAACTAGGACCAATACAATCGACCTCTTCAGTTATATTACAACCTATATACACTTAAGGTATTCTCAAACCAAAGTGAATTTTGCGTATCTATTTAGCTCGCGAAATTCGCCCCTCTTTCGCGGAAATGTATTTATATGGAGATGCTCAAACCGCAGAGAATTTCCGCGGTGGTGCAGAGAAATTTCGCGGCATCGCTTCTTGCAGAGTTTTTTCGCTTTTCGCGAGTGTAAACAATCCAAAATGGCTGCCTTGAGACATCGACTCAAATGAAAATCATGGTTAAAATTGATATAAATGTCTTAAAATTAACAAATAAGACTTACATGTATATATAGAAACTTGAATTATATCAGATTATACCAAAAAGTAAGTGTTTTTTTCACTTTTTACTTGTAAAATTCAATAACTGTAGGAAATATATCATAAGAAGAAAATGTCTGCCGACGTCTTCAAATAAAAAAAAAGACAATTAAAAAAATCATTATATCCGGTCGACTGACGCCCATGTTCGCTTCGCTTAGGTGTAGCGAGGGTTTTTCGCGCTTTGAAAAATCTCACGTGAGAAATAGCGCAGCGGAACGCTTCGCTTTGGTTTGAGGATAGCTTTATGTATTATTCCCTTCAATCATATTATCGTTATTTCCGAAACGTCTTTATCTCATGAGGTGTCCGCTTCGGTAAATCGCATCCGTTTTTGGCGTTTGCAAAGGTCTTTAACTCTAAGCTAAATACATCGTTTGACCTCCCAGTGAGTTACCCGCCCTTCCTGACCCTAATTTCAACCCATTCCTGATCGATGAATTCCTTTGATTCACAAAATATAAATAGCACTTCTGTAAACTCCAAGAAAAATATAGTCGTAAATAAATAAAACATTTTTTTTTAAATAATCTAGGCACTCAGTATCCGGCTTGCTATTATCTAGTCTATGTTCTGTTGACCTATAAAACCTATAAAATAAAATTGTCATTGAACCAAAAAGAAAGTGGGTTTTGGTAATGGAAATGTTAATTCGTTGAAATTCTTGGTTTGTAAAGTACTCGAAAAGATAAGAGGTTTATCTCATAGATCCAATAAACCACTAATGGAACGTTTTTTTTTTTTTGGAGTGCCCTTCTTTCTTCTCTACCATAGCCGGTAGAGCGATGGCCGTGGAGGCAACACGGGAAACATAATTAGGTGGAGAAATCTGCATATTCGTCTCTATCATGCTGTGGCATATGTTTATTTTCTTTACTGAATTCTTGGAGGCGTTTGAGTTTCGGTTTAGAGTTTAATCAATCATCAATTGTCTTGTATGTTAGATTTGTTTTGTAAGTTGTTAGTTTTAGTGTGACGTTGTTGTACGTTTGTGTGACGTTGTTGTAAGTTTAGTTTGACGTTGCTGTAAGTTTTGTGTGAAGTTGTTGCAGCCCTGTAGCGTGAAAATTCTACAGCAGGGGCCAGGCATTCTACAGCAGGGGGCCAGGTAATAGATTTTACTAAGTAGAACAAATAAACAGAGGGGGCCAGACAAGACGCAGGGGGGCGGCTCCCCTGCCCCATTGCGTCTTGTCTGACCCCCTCTGTTTGTAACCTTTTGTTTGTACGTTGTCGCAAGTATTCATTGATTCTCTTTGCAGGCTGCTGTTTTGTGTAGTGGTATATGTATTGTTGTTGGTGGTGTTTTTGTTTTGTGTAGTGGTATATGTATTGTTGTTGTTGGTGTTTTTGTTTTGTGTAGTGGTATATGTATTGTTGTTGTTGGTGTTTTTGTTTTGTTATGTTTGTTTTATATGTGGGGCGGGGCAAGGGGTGGATAACAATAACAGGCCCGACTCAAGGCGCTATGACAGGCCCGACTCAAGGCGCTATGACAGGCCCGACAAGGCGCTATGACAGGCCCGACTCAAGGCGCTATGACAGGCCCGACTCAAGGCGCTATGACAGGCCCGACAAGGCGCTATGACAGGCCCGACTCAAGGCGCTATGACAGGCCCGACTCAAGGCGCTATGACAGGCCCGACAAGGCGCTATGACAGGCCCGACTCAAGGCGCTATGACAATCTCTGATATTTCATTCCAACTCATTCAAACACATAGCCGAGGTTTTGCGGAAGACACGGGTAAAGTACAGTTATATGTGTATGTATGTGTGTGTGTATGTATGTGTGTGTGTGTGTAAGTGTGTGTGTATGTGTGTGTATGTGTGTGTGTGTGTGTGTGTGTATATGTGTGTGTGAGAGAGAGAGAGAGAAAGAGAGAGAGAGGTAAAAAGGATACAACTATATTGTCCGTGATAATAAACTTATTAGTTAAGTGGTCCACTTGAACAGAACTCATAAATATATTTATTAGTCCGATTGAAAGGAACATAATTCTGCGGCCCACTTAACTGACAAATATGAAGTAAGTGGTCCGCGGGAGTGAAGCTGGCGAATTCAGTGATTTGTGGGGGTCCGAAAAAAAAATCTTTGCCACAGGCTGCAGTGAAAATAAAACCCTGTTGTGATTTGAGTCGCCGGGTTAAAGTAGGTAATATGGCCAACGTATTAGGTATTAAACACTACCTAGCCACACTAAAAAGGGACAGATGAGGAAGCAGATAGATGGTAGAAATAATAGATGCATAATGCACAGATCAGATCCAGCAGTAGGATAGACAAATAAGTATGTACGATGATTGACAAAATAATATATATGTACATAGGGTAAAGATAGATAGATAGATAGATAGATAGATAGATAGATAGATAGATAGATAGATAGATAGATAGATAGATAGATAGATAGATGGATGGATGGATGGATGGATGGATGGATGGATGGATGGATGGATGGATGGATGGATGGATGGATGGATAGATAGATAGATAGATAAATAGATAGATAGATAGATAGATAGATAGATAGATAGATAGATATATAGATAGATAGATAGATAGATAGATAGATAGATAGATAGATAGATAGATAGATAGATAGATAGATAGATAGATAGATAGATAGATAGATAGATAGATAGATAGATAGATAGATAGATAGATAGATGTAAGTAGGTAGGTAGGTAAACAACCTTCAATGTTTCAGTATTTGTAATGATGTTACAGTTGTCTAACCACTGACCAGGTAGCGGTAAAGATCTCACATTGTCAATTGAACGTATTGATCCTGACAGAGTTGACGCATAAAATAACAAAAAAACTTGTGCAATTAGAGAGACAGGCGTGCACAATTTTTGTGGAGACGAAATTAATGAGATTGAAATGAACTCGATTCCTCACCCATGGCTTCATTCTGAGACAAATATTTTGAAAAATTTTCAAGTAATGGACTCAACATTGACTCCATTGTTTGATTTTAGATTCAGTTGCGTTAGTGGCTAGTTGGGTTAGTGGCTATATGTGGTCAACTGTGCTAGAGGGGCTTAGATCTGGCTATGAATACATCATTGTCTGGGTTAGTGGCTATCTGTGGGTCAACTGTGCTAGAGGGGCTTAGATCTGGCTATGAATACATCATTGTCTGGGTTAGTGGCTATCTGTGGTCAACTGTGCTAGAGGGGCTTAGATCTGGCTATGAATACATCATTGTCTGGGTTAGTGGCTATCTGTGGTCAACTGTGCTAGAGGGGCTTAGATCTGGCTATGAATACATCATTGTCTGAGTTAGTGGCTATCTGTGGTCAACTGGGCTAGAGGGGCTTAGATCTGGCTTTGAATACATCATTGGCTGGGTTCATCACATATTGTCATCTTGTAGCGCCCTACTTAACTTCCAGGAACGTCAAGACTTCCGATTCTTCTTTTTGGGGGAGAAACTAGAGAAGAGCTCAATATGGGGGGGGGGGGGGGCTTGTTTCGTGGAATGATATTAGTACTTGGGATAAAGTTAGCTTTTGTGATTAATTTATTAAAAAGTTGTATTACTAAGGATTACGCTAGCGCTTAGGAAGATTGTATTACTTGTGATAAAGTGGGGAGCTGACCGCTGGCTCTGTTGCCACACAGGGCGACAAACTAGCATGAGGCACAAACAGAGCGCTGTGATATGTTTATGCAGATTGGGAGGAGGGTGTCAAAAATATAACTTGCACAGGGCGCCACATTGGCTAGCTACGGCCCTTATACTTAGAATATATAGAACATATTTACCATTACAGGTCTAGATAGGACATTAGAACGAAAACAGAATTTTCAACATGACTAAGGGTTAGGAAATGATTTGGGGTCGCACATGACAAAGTATCAAGATAGTATAAGGATCAAGATTGTATAAAGATTAAGATTGTTTAAGGATTAAGGTAGTATAAGGATTGAGATTGTATAAGGATTAAGATAGTAAAAGGATTAAGGTAGTATATGGATCAAGGTAGTATAAGGATCAAGGTAGTATAAGGATTAAGGTAGTATAAGGATCAAGGTGGTATAAGGATTAAGGTAGTATAAGGATTAAGGTAGTATACGAATAAGGTAGTATAAGGATTAAGGTAGTATAAGGATAAGGTAGTATAAGGATTAAGGTAGTATAAGGATAAGGTAGTATAAGGATTAAGGTAGTATAAGGATTAAGGTAGTAAAAGGATTAAGATTGTTTAAGGATTAAGGTAGTATAAGGATTAAGGTCTTTTGTAGACTAAATTAGAATTATAATAGAAAATTATCTCGACGAGGATTAAAATTTCACAACACTAAAAGAACTCAACTCTGTATGTTACTGTGATAACTGCATCGCATATCTAGAACTCTGTATGTTACTGTGATAACTGCATCGCATATCTAGAACTCTGTATGTTACTGTGATAACTGCATCGCTTATCTAGAACTCTGTATTTACTGTGATAACTGCATCACATATCTAGAACTCTGTATGTTACTGTGATAACTGCATCGCATATCTAGAACTCTGTATGTTACTGTGATAACTGCATCGCATATCTAGAACTCTGTATGTTACTGTGATAACTGCATCGCATATCTAGAACTCTGTATGTTACTGTGATAACTGCATCGCATATCTAGAACTCTGTATGTTACTGTGATAACTGCATCGCATATCTAGAACTCTGTATGTTACTGTGATAACTGCATCGCATATCTAGAACTCTGTATGTTACCGTGATAACTGCATAACATATCTTTATAAGCATGTGTGGCAACTACACGACACGCGTCTTAAACATGGAGCGCATCGCCGAATTTCGACACGGCAGAATTAAAAAATAAAATGAATTGATTTCTAAATAATACGCATTAAAAACATAATTTTATGGCTTACGCGCTTTAATTTTGGCGATTTCATGATATTCCATCTGCCACTCCATCTCTATAACATTGATATCAACTAGTTTATTAAGTATGATTTTCACAAAATGTATCTAAACGGCATATTGATTTATATTTTAATGCCACTATCCCAGGGCAATTATAGTGAAAACGAAAATTTGAATAGAATTGACTCCCCCTCCTATCCCCACACCCCTTCACACTACATATCCCCACCCGTCCCCCGACCTTGTGGCAACCCATTCATAATTTCTTGAGGCTTTGATTCGTTCAACTGAAAAATTGCTTTGAAATGAAAAAAATTGATGTCAGTTGGAGTATGTTCGGAATTTTTTTTTCAGTTACATTTAGTTTTAACCAGTGATGAGCAAAAGTTACACAATTTTAACTAAAATGTAACTAACTTTTAGCTAAACTCTTTTTAAAAAGTTAAATAGAAAGTTTAACTTTTTTTTAAAAGTTTAGTTAAATCATCAGTTTAACTACATTTTTTTTTAGTTATAACTAAAAAAGTTTAACTAAAATATTGTAACTAAAAATATTTCCTATCCATTTATTGAATATTTCGGAAAATTTCAAATTATCATGTGAAAATTTTTTCTTTGGCCTTTTCTTATTCATAAAATTTCTTTATTTAACGTCTTTGGTTTTTGTATTTCCTTCTACACTTTGGGCGCGTTGTTTCGATCAACCTATGCACCACAACCGCAATTGTTATGAAACAGAGAGTTTTTTCCAGATGTATCAGGATTTTTACATCGACTTGGTTGATTTCAAAATGGCCGACATAATGAACAAATTTTTACACTTGAAACCAAAAGAACAAATTTTCAATCAGTTCTATTATCAATGTTGTTGGAAGACATGATGCCTTTACCTACTGTAGAGAGCAGCGGATTTAATAAATTTTGTGCAAAAATAGTCCCAGGATATGTTTTACCTAGTCGACGTACGCTTGCTAGAAGAGTTACAGAACTTTATGAAGAACAAAACAATGTTTTAATCGATGAATTAAAAAAAAAATACATTTATTTCATGTACAGCAGATTTATGGAGCAGCCATAACATAGGTTTTCTTAGTATGAAGTTCATTATGTTAATCCAAAAAAACTTAGAGAGAGTGTCAGGCACGCTTGTATGCAGACGTTTTGAAAATAAACACACAGGAGCAAAAAATGCACAAAAGGTTATGGGCATATTGAATGAATTTGGTATCCCTGAGAAAGGTGTAAACTTAATTACTGATAATGCTTCAAATATGATAAAAGCATTTAAACAACTGCCTGAAATATGTTTGGATTATGAAATCTCACAAACTGTTGCTGAGGAAAATAATGTTGATTTATTGGATTTATTTACACTTATTCAGGCTGCAGATAATGACTTGATGGAAGATGAAGATGAGTTACCTAATTCTGTTTTAAATAAATTGCTACAACACGAGAGATGTGCCAACCACACTCTTAACCTTGTAGTAGCAGATGATAGATTTAAAGCTCGAGAAAATATAAAAGAATGTATGATGCAGCAATGAGTAAAGTGCAAGCTATTTCTAATGATGTGCATCACAGCACAAAATATGCTGATATTGCAGAAGAGGAAGCTGGTGTAACATTTCCGAACCCAAGCTGTACACGTTGGAGTTCGAGCTACCTTTCGGTGCAACGTATTGTTGATATTGGAATTGAAAAAGTTCGTCAGTGTCAACACAAAATGCTTTTGGAACCAATTTCAGAAGATGATGATATGATCTTTTTGGAAGCATATGTGCGAGTTATGAAAACAGTGGCAGTGGCAATGGATATGCTGCAAAGTGAAAATGACAGTTTTATTGGTATGGCTATTCCAACTATTAAGGGTGTTTATATACAAGTTGAAATGTATGAAGGAAAAATTATTGGTGTCATTAATTAATGTGCTTATAAATGGTTTAGAAACACGTTTCCAAGAAGTTTTTAAATCTGATGATTATAATTTGCTAACTATGTTCCTACCAAAGTTTAAATTAAATTTTCTAGACCCGAATGAAAGATTCTCAAAGAAAGAACTACTCATACAGACTGTACAGCAAATGACAACGTCCGAACTAGAGCCAATGGAAGCTCAAGGTAGAACACATGCACTTTTGTCATCAGATGTACAAGATGATTTATGATTTATACAGTTACCAGCATGAAGATCGACAGCCAGCAAATACAGTTTAACAACTTTTTAAAAAGGTAGTTACAACAATAGTTTAACTATTAATTTTTAATTACTGCCCATCACTGGTTTTAACAATGGCGTATGTAATAAATAATTAAATAGAATATTTATATAAATCTATATATTAGGTGCATGACTAAAATATAAGCCTATATCCCCCATATGGTGGTGCTTTGTATCACAAATAAAGAAAATATGTGTAATTTTTGTTTTGCTTAAAAAATCGACACAAATATATTTTAAAACATTACGAATAAAAGTTATATATAAGAATAATATTGATGATTGTTACAATATTACAATGCACATTTCTATTGAGCAATTGTTAAAAGAAATTTAATGTTCAACTTTTCAATGGGCTTGCAAAGTGGAAGTAAACCTTGCTTCACTTTAATTTCCCGCTCTGCACAGATATTTGAACGCTGCATTGGTATAGAAGTTGGATCTGTGGACCAAAATGTTTTTAATGACTTCAAACTTCTGGTAAATATCAAAGTCAGTAGTATTGAAACACTGGGCAGCGAACCAGATGTCAGCCCACGTACCACTGATGAAATCACATGCTGCCTGAGCTGTTTGCCGATACTCCGGTATCAGAACGAATGATAGCTAACAACCAATTGCCTTTGAGTTCCATCTCTCATAATTGATGCTTGGAAGTGATCGAAAATGTACTTTTGATGAGCTTCCTGTAGTTTTGAAAATCCTGTAGCATGTCATATCACCAGCACTCTTATTCTGATTTCTTTAGTGGTGCTCCAGCAATATCAAATGATGTTTTGAGTTTTTTCATACTTTTCTGTTATTGTTCAAACAAACGAGTAACTGATTTTTTTGGTGAAGTTGTTGATGTACTAAAATGATCATTCATGACATGTTTTAATATTGTATCTTGAATGTGGTGTTGGCATCCAATGTATACAGCTTCTTCTAATCCAACATCTTGAAAGTGTTTCTGTAACACTGTTACTGCACCAATTCTTCTTCCTGCATTTGCTGCAGTTGTGTCAGAGACAATCATTTTTATTGAAGGCCAGGGTTCATATTCATTTAGCACAGTTTTTATTCCATTGAATATTGCCTCTCCTTTTTTGCATTAGCCAGCTGAAGAACAGCGAGTCTGACCTCCCTTATTTCCTTTTTTTATAACAACAACCTCCTATGTTTTATTTTGTTTGGTCTTTCCATCAAAGTGTAAGCACCAGTATTCATTTTTTTTTAGTTTTTATTGAAACTCCTTTTGAATCTTTTTCTCCTTCTTTAATTAGACCTTTGTAAACGCCGCTTTGATTTAGAGTAGATATGCAAAATTTCAGTTCCTGACAAGGTTTCACAGACTTTTTGGACCTTCCTTGTACTCACTTTTGTTGCAGTCACTAAACGCACTGCAGAGGCAGGTTTATTTTTTGTATTTTAGACTTTAATGGTTTCTCATTATCTTCACTACTACTAAAACACTGTTCTTTGCTCACAACATCTTCTTACTCACAGAATCTTCTGTATCCAAAATTGGTAAGACACTTGATTCAAGCCTTTTGTAACTTTGTTGAAATATGAAGTGCATAGAACTCTTTGTCTTCTCGACAAGACCACTCTCTATTATCAACTGTTTCATTAAACATAGCTGTGAAATCAAAGTTTCCAGGTCTTCAATTATGTCTTTCAAACTTTTTAACAACATTGTGTGTCAATTTTTCTCTCAACTGTTGATTTACCTTGTTGAATGGGCAATGCAATTTTTTTTCCATAACTGTTTTACTTCCCCCGCAATCAGTACGATCCTGTCTTTTCTGCTTTTTACATCAGAAGTAATATATTTATAACTGTTCACGATATGTAGTTCCATTGGAATTTCGGGCATTTGATCAAGACTGTCAACAGTACTATGCTTTCGTGATTTAATGCCTTTTCAGAACTGCACTAGATTTGAAGACCGAATGCTCTTGTTCTTCTCGGAAGCTGGAGTACTTTTTTGAACATAACTGCTCTGAGACAATCCGAAAACGACACAAATACTAATTGTTAGTATAATAGTTGCCAACTAAAATGGTGACGGTGCATGGAACAACAAAGAACACAATTACAGTTAAATACTAAATGCGATTATGACATACGATTTACTCGGCGTGTGGTGGGTAACATTTTTTAACAGTCGAGGGTTGTTATTGATATTTTTTGTGTAGATATGATATAAGTCCACTTGTGGCAGTATGGGGAATAAAAAATATAAAAAAAAATATTTTTAGTCATATATGAAGAAGAAAAAAATACTTAAAAATATAAATAAGTACAATGATACGAATTAAATTATTAAAAGAGTATTTCTTCTCTGAAAAGTAGATAAAATAAACTCAGAAGATCAAAAAGAATAAAATTTACAAACAGCAGAAAAATAAAACTCGGACGCTTTTAAAGGACAGGCGAACAAACCAAGATACACATAGAAAACCTACAAAAATTGACACGTAAATTAAAAAAAAAGAACTGGAAAATAAATAATGAACAAAAGAGGCGTAGTGAACATGTGGTGTGTTTGTGAAGTCCGGGGAGGGGCGGCAGTATTTGGCCCGAGAGCCGTAGTTTGCCTCTAGCCGGTATTGGTTCATGTAACGGAAACTTTTAAATAAAAAAACAGAATGACCACCCGTTGGACAATGTCTTCGTGGTCAGCAGAGCTTAAAAAAAAACAGAATGACCACCCGTTGGACAATGTCTTCGTGGTCAGCAGAACTTAAAAAAAACAGAATGACCACCCGTTGGACAATGTCTTCGTGGTCAGCAGAACTTAAAAAAAACAGAATGACCACCCGTTGGACAATGTCTTCGTGGTCAGCAGAACTTAAAAGGGTTCACAGCTGTACATCAATATTTGATAGTGGTCAGTTAAATAGATACATTTATCTAACCTATGGTAAGATATACATACCATGTTTATACCATGTTCATAATGCACTCAGCTATATATCACTATATATTGTACCCAAATAAATAACTTCACATATACCTGGTCATTTACAGACCATCGTATAGTTGTGTTTGCATTAACACAGTAACTTATAATCTGGTCATTTATATAACATTAGCTGCGGGTCATTTGTATATGATTAACTGTGGTTAGTTGTATATCATTGCCAATACTATGATAATTTCTATACTTGTATATCCATATACAATTGTCAGACATAAATGTATAAGATAGTCATTTAGCATTGACCTATAACTGTATCAGAAGTGATCACCCTGTACCCCCCTCCACCATCCCCACCCCCACTAACCTACCATTATTATAAGTAGCTTTGTCTTTAACATTGTTGTCCAGTTTCCTGAGTCCAGACCTAAGTGGAACAGGATTCAACTGGTTTGAGTAGATTGCGACCTGAATTGAAAGCTGGTTACCTTGAATGATATGTGGGAGAGGGGATTAGTGATGTGTGTGTGTGTGAGAGAAAGAGAGGGGGGGAGAGGAGGAACTAGCAAGTAACGACCACAAATAGCGCCCCCTCTTTTAAAGCTTCCTGCTTTTAGAAACCTCCTATTCCCCACGCGAGATCCCCATAAAAAAGTAGCCAACTAGACAGCTTTAGCCAACAGGTGGGGTCAACCATTTAAAAAAAAATCGAACTTACTGCTAAGTGGGGCCTCAACTGTTATATTAGAGTAGCCCAGCCCAGCCCAGCCCTACCCCCAACATCTCAAGGAGTTTTTGTATTGGGCCTCCTAATGGGCCTCCTTATTTGGGCTTCTTAATATAGTGTAATAAAGATGTTGAATTGAAATAAGTCACGGCGATACTGTTTTTTTTTCAATGATGGCCCAGTGCTAGATATGGTCTGACGACACTAATCTAAAAAGGTGAATGTTTATGATGGCCCAGTGCTAGATATGGTCTGACACTAATCTAAAAAGGTGAATGTTTATGATGGCCCAGTGCTCGATATGGTCTGACACTAATCCAAAAAGATGAATGTTTATGGTTCAAATTCAGTTGAATATGACTCACTTCCTCCCTTCTCCACCTACCTTCGCGAGACAGATGTGAGCTATTTTTTTCCACGAAAGTCCAAACCAGGCATGTAGAATAGCTGTACTACGACTTTGGTAGCTGCACTATGACGTTATTGGCTGTACTATGACGTTATTGGATTACTATAACGTTATTGGCTGTACTATTTCGTTAGTAACTGTACTATGACGTTATTGGCTGTAATGACGTTAGTGGCTGTACTCTGACGTTAGTAGCTGTGCTATGACGTTAGTAACTGAACTATAACGTTAGTAATTGAACTATGACGTTAGTAACTGAACTATGACGTTAGTAACTGAACTATGACGTTAGTAACTGAACTATGACTTTAGTAACTGTACTGTGGCGTTAGTAGCTCTACTATGACGTGATCGGTTTAAACAACCTCAGCGAGCTGGTAACCCCAGGGTCTTGAAAATTTCTTAGAACTAAAGACCCTACTGGTCACACTCCAACATCCGAGATTTTAATCATCACATGGTTTTGTGACGGGGCTCTCATTGCAAAATCCATTGACAAGTGTTAGAGCTGAACATTCTTTAGGCAGTCTTGTCGACAGACAGATAGGTAGATAGATAGATACATAGACAGACAGACGGGTAGATGATACCTCTTGATGAATTTTTAACGTGTCCTATTTCTTGATCTTCCTCCAGGTCTGTTAACAATTTTTTTTCCCTGAAAGTGAAATAAACCTATATGGCGGTTCAAGGTCAAGGCCACTATGTCAGGCGTGCTCACCAGACGGAAACCAGGAGAGGGCGGGATCTCGGTCAGGTACACGCCCTGCGCTAAGTCGGAGCTCCAGGCGGACGGCGCCGACCCTGCGAACGACGACGACGACGAGGACCGGGTGGACCGCCATGACGAGATAACAATCGTCGAGGAGGACCCGAGGGAAGGCGAAGAGGAAGACGAGCGCACCGAGAGCGGCATCGGCAGCACAGGCAGGCTCTTCCGCCTGAACCGCGCTGCGGCCGTCGGAGGAGGGCTCGCGGAGCAGCAGAGGAGATTAGGAGGTGGTAGTGGAGGAGGAGGAGGAATCATAGGCAGAGACCGGGTGGGAGACGAGGTGGGTCACTTTTTTCACAACGAAGACTGTCGAAATTTCGAGTCCGATGAGGACGAGGAGAGGTACTCGGCGGATGGAAGAGGAGCGGGGGGAGGCTGCGGCGGCGGCTCTACTACTCGGGTGAGAGACGGTTTTGGATTTGTCGGCGGAGGTTTCGGAGGCGGAGGGACAGAGGGCGCTTCTTCGACGTCGACACCTCCGTTTCTTCTCTCGCGCTTCCAGTCGCCGCAGAGGACTGCGGTGACCGCTAACGGCCCCAGGAATTTACCGCCCGGGTCCATCTTCACTGCCCAGTCAACGTCCACTGATAGGGTCAAGCTTATAGGAGAACGGTCAGTAGAACTTTTACTTCTTTTTTCTATTATTTATGTATATTTTTTTTCAGAAAGGTAAATGTTGGCATCCAAAACTGCGCTTCGCTCCGGACCTTAGATGAGTGTCCACATTTTTTAAATGACGATTTATTTGTTTGTTCTTTTATATTAAAACAGAATCGTTGACGTATCGATACCAATAATTTGTTTTTAAAAGAAACAAAAAATCGATGTTCATTATGCTTGTAAAAATTTATTGTATGAATTGTTTGTTTATACTATTGGTTTAAAGTGAAAATTTTGTCGATATAGGAAGATCGTTTAAACTCTCCTTCCCATGTAAAACCAATGAAATTGAGGGTTGCATAGAGATCAAGCAAAGAGAATATGAATAAACTAGCTGTACCCTGCAAAACCTTTGCATAGATTGATATCCCTTTAGGTTTGATCGGTAGGCTAGGTTATTTTTGGTTTCGGGCAAATCCGATTTTTTCATGAATGTATTTTAAACTTGAATACTGTTGTATTAATTCTTTACTTTCGATTTAACGCAGAACCCAAATCGCTATTATTTATATAGATGATTGATGAGAAATGTATTTCTACAATCTTGTAGCACCGTGGAGCGTCTCCAGCCTCTCTATGTGTTAAGATGGTTCTGTGTATTAAATGTATGCGAAAACGTGTTCAAGGGTGTGCGGGTATTTGAAGTATATGATTGTATGTATGTGATTTCAATCATTTGGTCATAGGGCATGTAGCTTTGAGGGGGGGGGGCAGCTGCGTTACTGTGCGAATTAGAAATTTGTGTCAATCCATGGGTGGCAGTTTTTTGTTGTTGTGTTGTTGTTTTTTTTTGTATAGAGAGAGGGTGAATGGTTTAATGCAAAAAGAATTGTTTTTCTGTCTGATATTACTGAGTCCAATCTTTGTGTTTGAATCATTAGCTGTGGCCAGTGGCGTTCTAATGTGATTTGCGAGCCGTATTCTAATATATAGGTGGGTGCCCAATTATATATTTATATTATTACACCTAAGCATAGTTACAATTGAGGCCCCATAGCAGCTAATGATCTTTGATAACGGGGCCCTTATGCCCCAAGTTATCTTGGTCATTTTGGGTCAATGCAGAAAAAAATTCCCAACTGCCACCTGTAATCAACCCACGATTGAATATATACAATAGAGCTATTTGAACTGTCACTGAGAGATAACGAAACAAAACAATGAAGACAAAATAGAATTGGCGAAACAATCTGGACCAAACAACAAACAACGTTGACAAGACAAAAAGGGACCAAAATTATGTACTAGACACAACTATCAATGGCTGGGACATTTTAACACTTACGATGGACAGATGTCTGGAACTTTTGTTCCAGTTTTTATCGGTCAACATCAATGATGAAGGACAATCAAGGTGGGGGTTGAGATGGGTATATAGAGGTTAAAGGTCAACTGAGTTAATGGTGACCAACAAAGAGACTCTGGTTGGTTTTCGGTATCATGTCTCATGGATTGATTGACCAATGTACAAAATTACCATCACATCGTCAATTAAAATTTGAAAGAAAAATAGTAACACTAATTTGAATGTGAATGCTGATGGACTAATTACGTCATCAATTGCGTCACTATTTAAAAACAATAATTAGGTCCAATAAAATTAAAGATTTCCTTACTATAGAACAGTGTTTCCCAAACTGTCACCATCTGTGTACCCCCTCATTGATGTTCGTAATACTGATTACCCGTACTTACATAAATTTAAAAAAACGCATGTATGTTGTTCTTACGGATATTGTTTCCCATCATTTCATTACTTTTGATTTAGCCACGGACTTTTACACAATGTTCTCAGTACGGTGTAGCGCAAACTCCTGAGATCAGCTTAAAAAACTTTGGGAGACACTGCTCTAGGAGGTATAGGATGATCTGTCCAGGTGTTGGTCAAAACGTAGCTACATACTAGGTAGTTAACACAATGTCAGGTTCCCTAAAAGTTCTCATAGAAATGCCAGAGAACCCAATACTATCTAAATCAGGGCTTCTTAAACTTTTGTAATTCACGACCCCATTTATGATTGCGAGTTTCTTGACGACCCCCCCCCCCATACAAATATAAAAGAAAAATAAATTAATATTTTACAAGTTAAAAAACATTTTCTGTTAAATTGTATTTTTATCTCTCGCGACCCCAGAATTTTGCTACGCGACCCCAAATGGGGTCGCGACCCATAGTTTAAGAAGCCCTGATCTAGATGGAAATTGCGGCTACCCAATGGTCTGTTTCCGACAGTAACAAACGTGATAATTGGGTCAACGATCAGGTATACATCCTGGTAGACTAACATTCAATATATGTTTCCAGGCATTTAAAATACTGGTTTTTGTAACGTTTTAAGCAATAAGATTGGATTTAAGTTTTATTTCTTCTTACTAAAATAAACTGTCATCCATCCACCGCTTTATGCATGGTGCACAGGGGAAGTAACTCATTTAATATTTTTAGCTGAGTAAATTTCCTTTATGACTTTAGAAAATTGACGCTAGAAATCCATTATCGCTTCAAATTAATAAACATCTTTCTTTATATTATTGCTTGTAGGTTGAGTCAATACAATGTAATTTTTTTAAGTTACTTTATTTGTATGTGTCAGTGAAGAATGTATCTATTCCTCTTATTCGTTACATTTAGATTTCTTTGAATCATATTACTTTATCTAAATCTAATGGCCCTTATTTTCCTATTATTCAGTTTGTTGAATATTTTAAAATGATAAAAAAAAATGTATAAGCTTTTGCAGCACATGTGCATTTCAACCGTACTTTTATGTAATGTTTTTTTAAACAATGTATGTATAATTTGTTGTTTTTTTTTTAACGATTTTCGTTCAATATATGTGTAATTTTACTTGAATGCATATACCATAATAAGACGTATGTAAAAATAGTTTTAAATTATTAGGAGAGAGTATCACATGGCACCCAGATTTCCCGAGCAACGCCGGGTGTTAGTGCTAGTATACATATAAATAAACATAATGTAAAGTATTATTTAGGCGAATAGCTATGCGGTTGTTGTTGTTTGTTCCGTTGAGTCAGAGTCCTAAATAATGTAGTGGATGGTTAACTTTCACTGACTTGAGCATTGTTAACATTCACTGACATGAAACCCATTGGCTATCACTGCCTGGAGGATTATTAACTTTCACTGACATGAGACTTGTTAAGTTTCACTGACATGAGGCTTGTTACCTTTCATTGAGTAGAGCATTGTTAACTTTTACTGACACGAGACTTGTTAAATTTCAATGACATGAGACCCGTTGGCTATCACTGGTAAGAGGCCTGTTAACATTTACTGAAATGAGACTTGTTAACTTTCACTGAATGGAGGATTGTTTACTTTCACTGACTTGAGGATTGTTAACATTCACTGACATGAGACCCATTGGCTATGACTGCTTGGAGGATTGTTAACTTTCACTGACACGAGGCTTGTTTTCCCTTCATCGACTAGAGGATTTTTAATTGTCACTGACATGAGAATTGTTAACTTTCATTGACATGAGACTTGTTAACTTTCACTGACATGAGACCCGTTGTCTATCACTGACATGTGCAAGTTGATCAATAGCTGGCTGTGAGTGAATTGCAGACCGACACACGCAGATATTCAGTGGCGGACATAAGAACTATTAATGAGGCATTAAAGTGAGTACAATCGATTTCTACATTCTCCGCTGGTCCAAATATCACATTAGTAATTAATTGTCCCCCCCTCCCCTTCCTCCCCCACCACACACACACACACACACACACACACAACTCTTTCACGGTCATGAGTTCATGAACTTTTCATTCTACTGTCTCTCTCACCCTATGAATCTTTTTTTTTTGTTTTGTTTTAAAGCAGGGACCCAACCAAATCCCAGATCGACACCCCCCGACCCCCGACCCGGGATCAGTCTACTCACTCCCTTCCGCGCGTTGACGCGTAAAACCGGTCGATCTAACAGGCGAACCCATCTCATTGGTCGCTAATATAAACAAACAGTGTGATCATTTTGATCGGGAATTTCCGTTACAGTTTTCAAGTATTATTATATTCTAGGCTTTTGTTCGGCTTTTCGCCCCCCCCTTCACTTTTGGGGTGATGTGAGTGGTGGTGTTGGGGTGATGTGAGTGGTGGTGGTGTTGGGGTGATGTGAGTGGTGATGTTGGGGTGATGTGAGTGGTGATGTTGGGGTGATGTGAGTGGTGGTGTTGGGGTGATGTGAGTGGTGGTGTTGGGGTGATTTGAGTGGTGGTGTTGGGGGGTGTGGGGGGATTGAGGTCGCACGTCACGCGGTTGTTCCAGACTTTGGAATTAGTCAAACATGGCCAATAGTTAAAAATAACATATACACACACACACAAAAACATAAAAAAATCCAAGAGAAGGGGGGGTGATAGGAGGGGGTTGGAGGTTGAAAGTTAAACAAAATAATAGACTGAGTACTTGCGTTGATGAGAGGGTGGGGCGATGTGAGAGAGTGAGAGAGAGAGAGTGAGAGAGAGAGAGAGAGAGAGAGAGAGAGTATGAGGTAGCGGGGTCGGACAGCTACTGAGAGAAAGGCGGTAATGGTTTAATGGACTTTTCATTTGGCCTCCACCCGTCTGGTCATGTGAAACAATCAAACTCGACGACATGGTCACATCTTCCGGCGTAGTAGGTGTTGATAGCACATTTTTTTTAACCACCGGGGTTAACTCCGGCCCTTTCTTTCTAGCAGGCGCTGTGGCCGTCACACTGTGGAGTCAGGTTCGTCACTTTTTTGTACAAGTTGGGGGGAGGGGGGGATTGTTGTTGTTGATGATTTGTTTGAATGTTTTCTTTGACCTTTTACCTGTTAACTGACCGAAACAATTTAACCGAGACTGGTAGATAATGTGTCACACATTGTATCATCATTTCCTTCATATTTTAATCATATATATATATATATATTGTTCATATTTTAATCATATATACATGTATATATATATATATATACTTATAAGAGGCATTTGTTGTCTGTCTGTCTGTTCCCTTATAACTCAAGATCCAGATAACCAAATAATGTGAAATTTGTTACACATACACATAATTACATGGGGAAGGTTATAGGACAGGTTTCGTTCCATATCGATGGGTAGTTTAATTGTAATTTTTTTTATTTTTAGTATTTTACTATATTAAAGTAATCTCGACGGCGCCATAAATAAAATTCCTCTGTGACGTCATTTCCCGATGTTCGAATAGAACTTGCGCGCTGGTGCTGTATTGTGCCTTTGTGATGCAAAGAATTGTTGATGTTTTTTCATGCTCTCTGATTTGTACAGTTTGAGGAAGATAAAGGAATGAAGAAGGATTTTAGAAGAAGTGTGAAGCAATAATAATAAGTATATATATATATATATATATATATATATATATAGAGAGAGAGAGAGACGGAGAGGGAGAGAGAGATAAAGAAAGAGAAAGAGAGAGGGGGCAGAAGGAGAGAGAGGCAAGGAGGGTGGGAGGGAGGGAGAGAGAGGAGTGAGGGGGATGGACAGGGGGAGAAAAGGAGGGAGATGGGAGATGGAGCAGGGGGGAGAGGGAGAGAGAAAGGAAGGGAGGGAGTGAGAGGGGTGGAAGAGAGGGAGGGAGATAGAGATAAACAGTGAAGGGGGCAGGGAGGGAGAGAGAGGAAATGAGGGAGAGGGGAAGGTGGAGAGAGGGGGAGGGAGAGAGAGAGATGGAAAGGGGAGGGAGGGAGAAAGGAGGGAGAGAGGTGTTAGGGAGGGAGAGAGGGGAGGGAAGGAGAGAGGGAGAGGATGGAAGAAATGGGAGGAAGAGATAAAGAGGTAGAGGGGGCAGGGAGGGAGAGAGAGGGAAGGAGGAGGGAGGGAGGATGAACGGTGGGAGAGAAGGAGGGGAGAGGGGAGAGAGGGAGGGAAAGGGAGGGAGAGGGAGAGAGATGAAGAGAGAGAGGGGGTAGGGAGAAAACAGAAGGTAAACAGAAAACCTTATTTTAAACCCGGGCAAAGCCGGGTACTTGCAACTAGTATATATATATATATATATATATATATATATTGTTCATATTTTAATCATATATATATATATATATTGTTCATATTTTAATCATATATATTTTGTTCATATTTTAATCATATATATATATATATATTGTTCATATTTTAATCATATATATTTTGTTCATATTTTAATCATTTCTATATATTTTTTGTTCATATTTTAATCATATATATATTTTGTTCATATTTTGTTGAAACCGCTCATAATTCGTTGTTTCTCACTGCACTAGATAATTTGTTATTTTTAAAAGTAACTTGAAAGGATAAAACTTGTATATTTATCTTTATAAATTCATTCAGAGAGAAACAGAGATAATGGATAGATAGATAGATAGATAGATAGATAGATAGATAGATAGATAGATAGATAGATAGATAGATAGATAGATAGATAGATAGATAGATAGATAGATAGATAGATAGATAGATAGATAGATAGATAGATAGATAGATAGATAGATAGACGGATGGATGGATGGATGGATGAATGGATAGATAGATAGATAGTTAAAGAATCTTTTATAATGTGGTCATATGTTTCTAATGAATATATTTATACAGATATTTCCGAGTGTGAATATTGTCCTGCACTTTTTTTGTAGAATTGGAATCAATGATTGTGAAATGTATCAATGATTGTATGGACTTAGTAGAATAATAAGTTTTCACCACATTTATTAATATCTCTCCCTCCCCCTCTCTCTATAATATATATATATATATATATATATATATATATATATATATATATGGGGGGGGGTGAACTTGTCTTTTTGTCTGCTCACGCATATGTTTCCCTGTTTACTTAATAAAGCAGAGATTGTGCTTGAATTTGAAATACAGACTTAAGATATCATGCATCTACTTTTATAAAAATAATTTGTCTCAAAATTCAATTTACTTTGAACAATTTGTGAGTGCGAGTGTTGTTGTTTTTAATAATCTCCCTTGATTGTTGATTTTTTTTTTTGTTAAGCCATTTTTAATATTTCAATTATCAAGTGAGATAAAATACAATGTTATATTCTTTCAAAGAAGACGAATCAATTTCTTTTTTCTTGAAAATTTTAAAACATGTATTAAAAAAATGAACATAAATACAGATTATATTTAATGCAAGTTAAACTGAAATTTTTGGGTACCAATAGTGGTGCTAATCTATCTCTTGTTTATCCACCAGTCTGAGTTCGAGTGACAGAATCAGCCTTTCATCGCCAATCTATTCCAGTAAGCTGATCGAGCAGAAGGTCAAGTCTACCTCCAAGCAAAGCCTTCTTGACCTCTTTAGCAGCAGGCTGGATAGGGTCAAGGTCAACCGGAAGCGCTTCTCCCTAGCGCAGACGTCGCTTATGAAGAAACCCCGTCCTAGTGATGGGAACATCATCGCACACACCACGCGCAACCAGCGGCGGCAACGACGGAAGGAGATCAAACGGGATTTCGGGAGGAAGAGCATCAAAGGGGACAATCGGATAGAAACACCGGCGTCCGTCAGCTCGGACAGGGACGGTTGCAACTGGACCTTCGTCTTCGACCCTTCGGGTCGTCTGTGCTACTGGTGGTCCAGCGTTGTGAGTGTAGCCTTCCTGTACAACTTCTGGGTTCTGATCTACCGGTTCGCGTTCCAGGAGATCAACTCCAGCAACATCGCCATCTGGTTCACCCTAGACTACACCGCCGACCTGCTGTACATCCTGGACATCGCTTTCCACTTCCGGTCCGGCTACCTGGAGGACGGGGTCCTCCAGACGGACCCGACCAAGCTGAGGATCCACTACATGAACACCACCATGTTCTACATAGACTGCCTCTGTCTGCTGCCCATTGACTTCCTGTACCTCAGCATCGGGTTCTGCTCCATCCTCCGCTGCTTCCGGCTGGTCAAGGTCTACCGCTTCTGGTCATTCCTCGACCGCACGGAGCGCCACACCAACTACCCCAACGTCATACGAACGGCCACTCTCATTCACTATCTTCTGGCGTTGTTCCACTGGAACGCCTGCCTCTACTTCCTCCTGGCCTCCAAGATGAACAAAAAACAAGGCACCTGGTCATTGTACAAGGATAAGCAGGACACGCTGCTGCAATACCTGCACGCCCTGCACTGGAGCGTCAGAACGTTAACCACCATCGGGGACCCCCCGTCGCCCGCATCGCTCGCGGAGTACCTGTTTGTGATATTCGAGCTGCTGTTCGCGTTGCTGCTGTTCGCGACCGTGCTTGGACACATCGCCAACATCGTAACCAACGTGAGCGCTGCAAGGAAGGAGTTTCAGGGTGAGTACAAATTATGATTCTGCCTTACTGACTCTTTTATCTACCAACAAGCTATAAAAAATCGTAAAAACAACTTTTACAGAGCGGATTTTAATCTGTTGGGGCCCAGGGCGCAGAAGTAAATTTACCCCCCCCCCCCTTTTATTATTAAGAGAGACAGGGTCATTAAAATAACAAGAGTAAAATGTGTGATTTTTCTAAGGCCACTGGAAAGGCGCCCCACTGTTAAATCTGCCTCTGCTCTGTTATTGTTTATTATTAGTCTTTTATTTGCACACTGTGCATTGTAAAACCAAAAGAACAAGAAATACAGATTGATTCATCAGTTACATTGTCATACAAACATCATATCAACTTTCTCTTCCTATGAACAAAAACATCGAAATCAGTAAACGAATACCTTTGTATTTACAACAAAATGTACAGGTCAAACAGAATGTAAACATAAAACAAAACAAACTAATATTTTACAAAACAACCCTTCCTTTATTTTTAATTATACACATTTCTGTGTAGTGGTACCATTGATTTAGTACCATTGATTTAGTACCATTGATTTAGTACCATTGATTCCTCAATTGGTCCATTAAGAGTTAATTATTTATCTTTAGGCGCTGTTACTATCTGATGTTTGTTGTTTCCTCAGTTCTAATTGACTAAACAAAAAATAAAAGGGAAAAGAATGAAACATCTCTGATCAAATAATGCACAACCTGATATTCCATGCATCGTTAGTGTTTCTGTTTATGAACAGTTCACTGGTGGGTTTTTACAAACAAATCTTATTCACTGCTGAATACATTTCTGATCTCCAATACTTTCCTTCTACATCGACTTTAGTTATTTGACCATCATTAGTCTTTCCTTTATCGTGTGAACTGGCGGTCGTGCGGTAGGGTCCAGAGTTCGAATATCAATAAGTACCTTTATGTCCTGGTGAAAGTCCCTAAGACCACCTACCATTAAATGAAATGAGTACTTGACTTCAAGTTGCTTGAGTAAAGGCTGCAAGCCAAACAATCCCTCAATAATCCATGGCTACTGGAACAGAAGAATTCTACACTTTATCTGCCCCCGATGATCTGTTAAGGGAACTTTTTTTTAAAATTTTCCTTTAACAGTCAAGCATGTTCTCCAAGTCTATCTTTATTTGAACCATCTTACGCGAGAGATTTCTTCAAACCAGTAGTTGTGTGTGATGTGCACACTGATAGAATGAATCAATGTGCTCTGTGATGTCAGAATATGTTCTGGGCCTCAAAAGCTGGATGTGTGTTCTTAAATCTGCACAGCGTGTCTAGAAATAATAATGACTTTTGGTTTTAATTCACATGAAATGATGACGAAATTTTGAAGATAAAATCGTTGGTGGAATAAATAGCATTGCAATAAAAATGTTTTGGTACCTACTAAGTTAATTAGCGTCACCACTAAGTGGGTGAAAACTAAACAAATATCAGGGGTTCCTTACAGTAAGTTTCCTTCCCCGGTCGTGCTAAAAAATTCACTTAGCGATTGACACTAATTCTGTGCACACAGATAAATACAATTTTAGTATTTATTGCCTTAGGTTAGCTCATTGTGAGCTAATTCCGAAATGAACATTTAAAAAGTTTAAATATGTAATTAACAATAACTATCTTCATGGTAATTTATGGGTTCTACGTCATCAATATTGCACTCACAAAGATCTTCCAAAAAAAATCTGTATAGGTGTAAAAACCTAGCCAATGTAGTTTGGTTTTTTTTTCCATTGTGTAGTTTTTGTTTTTTACTGATGTTATCGTGGTCTCTAACTCCCCCCTTGTGTATTGAACTGGCGAAGGTAAACAATGTTATTGATTTCAAATACGTACTTAAGTCAAAGGTTTTTAAACCGTTCACAGTTGATTTGTTTGTTCCGTCGGTCATTGGATGGTTCTTTCATCTCAGCCGCTTGTGTTATTATCTGGTTTACACTTGCAGCAGTTTGACCCCCCCCCCCAACAATGGTAGATGGACGATGACCTACTGATACAACTGTCCACTAATGGACGCGATGGCTCATTAGTGACAGAGTATAAACTGTTCATCAACCCTCAATTACAGGACAGTCTCAATAAATTGCATCATAATAGCACCCTCACAATCACAACACAATCCAACATTATCACTACAATCACAACTCACAATCGCACCCCGCAAACCATAACATAACAACATCCACAGTCAACCATAACATAACAACATCCACAGTCAACCGTAACATAACAGCATCCACAGTCAACCATAACATGACAACACCCATAGTCAACCATCACATCACATAACATCCACAGTCTCTCACCATAACATATACTGATCAGAGTTCGGTATCATTATTTAACTCATTAATCAAAGTTTCTTTATTGAAACTAAAAAGAAAAAAAAAATAGATCGATATTAAACAAAGTGTGGATAACCATGTTGATTAACTGGAGGGGGAAGGGGGGCTGAATGAGGGGGTGGGGAGTAGACTTCGGATTATAACATTTTTTTAATGGTTGGTTGGAGCTAGTTCGTAATTTTGTAACGCTATGTGTAGTTTTACGTTCAATTAACTTAAGCCGCTATCACAGGTGGCTCGAGAAGAAATCGCTCAGTTGACACAAAAAGGAATTTTTTTTTCTTTCATTTCTAATTATATAAGTGAAATACTAATTAGTTGATCTCCAAGACCATACACACACACACACACACACACACACAGCTGTACGAATATTTGTCAAATTCGATACCTTACATGTGTCTTCGAGACTCTAGCCAAGGACCAACACATTATGCCTAATGATCTCTTAGATCCTATAAAACCATTAACGGGACGGTTTTTACATAGCCGGTAGTGCAGTGCCCTTGAAGACACCACGGGAGACTTGTGTAAGGGAGTCGGACTCGATCATGTACCCCACATCATGCTGCTACATGAAGATACCACTCGCTACCAATGATCCAACCATACAACCGTACTTCCCACCCAGCCGTCCCTATTTTATATAAATACTAGTGGAAAAGCCTGCTGAAGCTGGCTGAACGAAATCCGACAGAAGGGATAACAAAGAAATATACGAAATACTGCAATAGAAAAGAACATATGGCCTTTATTGCCATGAACAGATTGCAATGTGAACAGAAATAACAAATAAATGTATGAAAAATACTGTCATAGAAAATAACATTTGGCTTTTATTGCCATGAACCAGGCCCGTAGCATGCAGGGGGGGGGGCTACGTTTTGTCTTGCCCCCTCTGCTTATTTGTTCTACTTAGTAAAATGTATACCAGCCCCCCTGCTATTGCCTGGCCCCTGCTGTAGAAAATGCCTGGCCCCTGCTGTAGAATTTTCACGCTATGGGGCTGCCATGAACACAATACGATATGAAAACTACCTGCGAGGGAGAAACACGGTTACATCGCATACACCGCACGATATGAAAACTACCTGAGGGAGACTCACGAGTTAGACATATGTATTTACGGATTAGCTTAGCTTTACACAAAACGGTAAATCAATAGAAAAATTCATCGCAAGTAGTTCATATATGTGTTCATATTATTAGTTAATAAAAATCGTTCATATTATTAGTTCAAATATCCGTTTTATGATTTGAAACAGTTCAAAAACTATAAAAGACATGTGATTTACTGATTTTAGTCGCGAACTTTTCAAGACTTTGATTTACTCTTCCCTTACTGTGTCTTTCTCTCTAGCCGCGTCTTTCTATCTTTCATTCTCTTAACATACATGAACACATGTGCACTATATACTCTTAACTTCACATACATGAACACATGTGCACTATATACTCTTAACTTCACATACATGAACCCTTATGCACTATATACTCTTAACTTCACATACATGAACAAATGTGCACTATATACTCTTAACTTCACATACATGAACATATGTGCACTATATACTCTTAACTTCACATACATGAACACAAGTGCACTATATACACAATCAATGACCTTTGTTTGCTAAAGTCAACAGGTAAAATGATAATTTATCATTATACTTCTGTTTCTTAGTCTCTCTCTCTCTCTCTCTTTCACTCTCTCTCTATCTCTCTCTCTCTCTCTCTCTCTCTCTATCTATCTATCTATCTCTCTATCTTCAATCTGTTTTAATTTATCTGTTAAATGTCTGTCTGATTTTATGTGTTTGTATATGCCCATGGTTTTTTTGTTATTATTGCATTATCGTCCTATCTACCTGTCTTTCTATCTACCTGTCTTTCTATCTACCTGTCTTTCTATCTACCTGTCTTTCTATCTACCTATCGTCCTATCTACCTGCCTTTCTATCTACCTGTTTATCTATCTACCTATCGTCCTATCTACCTGCCTTTCTATCTACCTGTCTTTCTATCTACCTGCCTTTCTATCTACCTATCGTCTTATCTACCTGTCTTTCTATCTACCTGCCTTTCTATCTACCTGTCTTTCTATCTACCTGTCTTTCTATCTACCTGTCTTTGTATCTACCTATCGTCTTATCTACCTGCCTTTCTATCTACCTGTCTTTCTATCTACCTGCCTTTCTATCTACCTGTGTCTTTCTATCTACCTGTCTTTCTATCTACCTGTCTTTCTATCTACCTGCCTTTCTATCTACCTGCCTTTCTATCTATCTGTCTTTCTGTCTACCTGTCTTTCTATCTACCTATCGTCCTATCTACCTGCCTTTCTATCTACCTGTCTTTCTATCTACCTATCGTCCTATCTACCTGCCTTTCTATCTACCTATCTTTCTATCTACCTGCCTTTCTATCTACCTATCGTCTTATCTACCTGTCTTTCTATCTACCTGTCTTTCTATCTACCTATCGTCCTATCTACCTGTCTTTCTATCTACCTGCCTTTCTATCTACCTGTCTTTCTAGCTACCTGTCTTTCTATCTACCTGTCTTTCTATCTACCTGCCTTTCTATCTAGCTATCGTCTTATCTACCTGTCTTTCTATCTACCTGTCTTTCTTTCTACCTGCCTTTCTATCTAGCTATCGTCTTATCTACCTGTCTTTCTATCTACCTGTCTTTCCTTCTACCTGCCTTTCTATCTAGCTATCGTCTTATCTACCTGTCTTTCTATCTACCTGTCTTTCTATCTACCTGCCTTTCTATCTACCTATCGTCCTATCTACCTGCCTTTCTATCTACCTGTCTTTCTATCTACCTGCCTTTCTATCTACCTATCGTCTTATCTACCTGTCTTTCTATCTACCTGTCTTTCTATCTACCTGTCTTTCTATCTACCTGTCTTTCTATCTACCTGTCTTTCTATCTACCCATCGTCCTATCTACATGCCTTTCTATCTACCTATCTTTCTATCTACCTGCCTTTCTATCTACCTATCGTCTTATCTGCCTGTCTTTCTATCTACCTGTCTTTCTATCTACCTGTCTTTCTATCTACCTGTCTTTCTATCTACCTGCCTTTCTATCTACCTGTCTTTCTATCTACCTGTCTTTCTATCTACCTATCGTCCTATCTACCTGCCTTTCTATCTACCTGTCTTTCTATCTACCTGCCTTTCTATCTACCTGTCTTTCTATCTACCTGTCTATCTATCTACCTATCGTTCTATCTACCTGCCTTTCTATCTACCTGCCTTTCTATCTACCTGTCTTTCTATCTACCTGTCTTTCTATATACATATCGTCCTACTTACCTGCCTTTCTATCTACCTGCCTTTCTATCTACGTCTTTCTATCTACCTGCCTTTCTATCTACCTGTCTTTCTATCTACCTATCGTCCTATCTACCTGCCTTTCTATCTACCTGTCTTTCTATCTACCTGTCTTTCTATCTACCTGTCTTTCTATCTACCTGCCTTTCTATCTACCTATCGTTCTATCTACCTGTCATTCTATCTACCTGTCTTTCTATCTACCTATCTTCCTATCTACCTGTCTTTCTATCTACCTGTCTTTCTATCTACCTGTCTTTCTATCTACCTATCTACCTGTCTTTCTATCTACCTGTCTTTCTATCTACCTGTCTTTCTATCTCCTCCTCCCTTGCCCCACCCCTACCCCAATACCAACCAAACTCGATCAGTTACATCAGTGTGGAGTGTGGAGTGGTTGACTAAACATATCAGTTGTCAACAAACGCTCCTCCATGTGTCTGAGTGAGTCATTGTGTCTGTGTGTGAGTGAGACATTGTGTCTATGTCTGAGTGAGTCATTGTGTGTGTGTCTGAGTGAGTCATTGTGTCTGTGTCTGAGTGAGTCATTCTGTCTTTGTCTGAGTGAGTCATTGTGTCTGTGTCTGAGTAAGTCATTGTGTCTGTGTCTGATTGAGTCATTGTGTCTGTGTCTGAGTCAGTCATTGTGTCTGTGTCTGAGTCAGTCATTGTGTCTGTGTCTGAGTCAGTCATTGTGTCTGTGTCTGAGTGAGTCATTGTGTCTGTGTGTGTTTGTGTGTATGTATCGATCTATCGCAAAGAACACATTGCCGGGTATAAGAACAGCTGACCTCAGCTTGACCTTTCACCCAGCTCACAATGACTGTTAGCGTGACAACATAATCCTAGGTCCAGTATTTCCAGTCTCGCCCAGCCGTTTATTGCACTGCCACCATGCAAGTGACTTAACGTTCTTGATTTAACATTGTTTTTCACAATGAAAACAACATTTTTTTTCCTTCATTGAATATTACTATGCTATTCTGAACATCACATAATACAAAACAATACATTATTATTCCGAAATTAAATGAAATTGAAAAACCATGTTAATTTAAAAAGTATAATTTTTTATCTCGTTTCGCTATCGAAATTGTACTTTTATTTGAAGGAGGGGGGGTTGAAGGAGGGAGGGATGGGAAGTGAAGGACGTACAAAAAATGTTTACATGAAAAATTATTCGCTAGGATTATGTTGCGAAAAATAAACGAATGAATACACGTGCAATGCACGTTTTGGACTAGCCCCTCCATTGGTATTAACAGTCAAAACGTTTTCTTTAATAAATCTATTTTTAGGTGACTCATAGGCTCAATGATTGGTTATAGTGATATAGTTCTAATATTTCAGAGCAGTTCTTATAGATAGCCAAACTAGGAGAATGCATGGGGCCCTACCACTGCAAATAGGGGCCAATTCTATGTACTGCTAAACCCGATGATACTTTTGCCCAGAGCCCCTCCAATCCGTAAATAACTTTAAAAAAAAATTCCATGGCTCCCCTAGAGGGCTTTCCTGGCATCACTGTATTGGTGGGCTCCGTATAGAACTCGCAAACCAATGAAATTTGAACCCCATCACCATTCTCAACCAATGGGAAAGTATCAGCCATTCAGATGTAGCTAGCATCAGTCCCACTATTAGTCAACGTTGCTGAAAGGAAATTTCTGGCTGTAACCTGAGACACTAAAGAAGGGGGTATCAAGGTTTGACATTTCCCCTCCCCCCCCCCCCCCCACGCTCACTATGAAGACCATAACGGTAAATGAAAATTGATTGAAAATGACGCTATACTGAAGTGCGAAAATACAACGAAAAAGATCATTGTACATTATGATATGCATCGAATGGACGTAGCAAAACATTACGTCAGGTTTTATCAAAAATTGTTGCAGGTTGATGGAGCCTATCAATGCTTTCCGCTTCTTTAGACTGAACTTAATAGGGCAGGACATTTCCTCAGAACTTAATAGGGCAGGACGTTTCCTCAGAACTTAATAGGGCAGGACATTTCCTCAGAACTTATTAGGGCAGGACATCTCCTCAGAACTTAATAGGGCAGGACATTTCCTCAGAACTTAATAGGGCAGGACATTTCCTCAGAACTTAATAGGGCAGGACATTTCCTCAGAACTTAATAAGGCAGGACATTTCCTCAGAACTTAATAGGGCAGGACATTTCCTCAGAGCTTAATAGGGCAGGACATTTCCCCAACCTTCAGAGTGGTTCGTAAACTTGGACGTGTTCCGGATGATCCGGGACGTCTGGTCATCATAAGTTAGGCTAAGATCTAGTACATGACCTGTCACAATCATGCTATGATCTAGCACATGACCTGTCACACTCAGGCTATGATCTAGCACATGACCTGTCACAATCAGGCTATGATCTAGTACATTACCTGTCACAATCAGGCTATGATCTAGTATATGACCTGTCACAATCAGGCTATGATCTAGCACATGACCTGTCACACTCAGGCTACGATCTAGCACATGACCTGTCACAATCAGGCTACGATCTAGCACATGACCTGTCACAATCAGGCTACGATCTAGCACATGACCTGTCACAATCAGGCTACGATCTAGCACATGACCTGTCACACTCAGGCTATGATCTAGCACATGACCTGTCACAATCAGGCTATGATCTAGTACATTACCTGTCACAATCAGGCTATGATCTAGTACATGACCTGTCACAATCAGGCTATGACCTAGCACATGACCCGTCACACTCAGGCTACGATCTAGCACATGACCTGTCACAATCAGGCTACGATCTAGCACATGACCTGTCACAATCAGGCTACGATCTAGCACATGACCTGTCACAATTGACATGATATCGGTGGCATTAAGGTCATTTATTTGATTCTTTAATGTCATTTGTTTTATTTTTTTAAATCATACTTAAAAAAAATTAACGAAGTTCAGATTGCTCAGGGCGCCAGCACACAAATAGCGGGCCCTGGGGCTTATATGAATGATTTTTACCCTATATCCCCAACCCCCTTTCATCCCCACCCTACAAACAGAGAGAGAGAGAGAGAGAGAGAGAGAATTTCCACCAGCTAAAAATATGATCTATTTGAGCAACAATTGTATTTATAATTCACTAGTGTTGTTTTAGTCCCAGGTCATATTTTAGTTTCAGTTTTTATTTCGTTTTTTCTGTAATAATTTTAGTTTTCGTCTAGTTTTAGTCTTGCTTCTAATTTTAGTTTTAGTTTTAGTTCTCGTTGACGAAAAGTCAACAATTTCGTTAACGAAGGTTTTAGTTTTAGTTTTCGTGAACGAAAGGAACACTATATTTTAGTTTCAGTTTTTATTTCGTTTTTTCTGTAATAATTTCAGATTTCGTCTAGTTTTAGTCTTACTGCTAATTTTAGTTTTAGTTTTAGTTTTCGTTGACGAAAAGTCAACATTTTCGTCAACGAAGGTTTTAGTTTTAGTTTTCGTCAACGAAAACAACACTATAATTCACTATATATATATATATATATATATATATATCATTTTACCGAAAAAAAACCTAATGGATAAGTCTAACGGCCCAAGTTTAACTAACATGTTGCAAGCAGTTCAAAAAGATTGAATAATAATTCATTGATTCTCCCTCCCCCCCCCCCTTTGAAGTATTAAATAAATAATTGCTGGCAGGGCAGATCATTAATGCGCGTGCCGCTCCTTTGATTGATTCCCGTGCAGGGGCTCACGTACTTGCGTCGTATGGATGACGATTTCTAAGCTGTCCTGGGCTGTCGATTTGTTAAGCTGTCTACGGGGGGGAGGGGGGGGGGGTGTAGTTGGGGGAAGAGGGGAGGGGGTGGGGGCGAGCTGTCGATTTGTAAGCTGTCCAGACTGTTGTTGAAGTTCTCTGACACTAATCAGATCTGATCTATTGATTTCGTGTTCTATGCAATTTTTTTTTTGTTTTAAAAAAAACAAAAAAAAAAAAAAATCAAATGGAAAACAAAAAATAGACCAACGCGGTGAACTCTCTCTCCTTCCTTGAACTAAAAATCAGAGATGGACCTAGAAGGGGGGGGAGAGACTGGGACAACACACCTCTGACATGCACCTAAGTGGGCCCCTCCCCGAGATTTGGTGCAGTATATGACCTATGGCGATAGGCCACGCTTTTGACACTTGCCGTAGGCCCTTCTCATTGAACCTTAATGCCTAGACCGCTTATGTCAAAAGTATACGCCTCTGAAATTATTGCAAATAAAGGGAGGGGGGGAATTAGTAGTGGTGATTATTATCTCCCTTCTGGTTATCTTTTCTATGTTATTATTTATTTATTTGGATCCAACTAAATTATTAATCTATTGATCTGTTTTAATTGTGTATTCATCATTCATCGATCTAAGTACTTTTTTTTATTAATCATTCATCAATCAATTTTGTTGTCTATTTATCTGCTTGGACAATATTTGTATATTATTTATGTTTTATTTAATCTGTCAATCTATTTAATTTAGTAAATATTTATTTATCAATATATCTTTGTTCTCTGTGCATCACAAATGCATTGTTACCTATCTATCTTTGTTCTCTGTGCACAGCAAATTCATTGTTACCAATCTATCTTTGTTCTCTGTGCACAGCGAATTCATTGTTACCAATCTATCTTTGTTTTCTGTGCACAGTCAATTCATTGTTACCAATCTATCTTTGTTTTCTGTGCACAGCTAATTCATTGTTACCAATCTATCTTTGCTCTCTGTGCACAGCAAATTCATTGTTACCAATCTATCTTTGCTCTCTGTGCACAGCAAATTCATTGTTACCAATCTATCTTTGCTCTCTGTGCACAGCAAATTCATTGTTACCAATCTATCTTTGTTCTATGTGCACAGCAAATTCATTGTTACCAATCTATCTTTGTTCTATGTGCACATCAAATTCATTGTTACCAATCTAACTTTGTTCTCTGTGCACAGCAAATTCATTGTTACCAATCTATCTTTGTTTTCTGTGCACAGTCAATTCATTGTTACCAATATATCTTTGTTTTCTATGCATTGCAAATTCTCCTTCTGATACAATATATGTGTCTAAGAATTAATCTGCTTATTTATATACTTAGTTATCTGTGTAATTATTTGTCTATCTACCGTTAGACCCATATGTTTCTGTATGTATTAGATACAATTATGTGAGCCATCTCAACCTTGCCACCATCTCCTCTATGTACAGCTCCCCGTCCCCATCAGATATGTATTACTGATTGAGTAATTGGATGAGATATGAGGTGGTCAACGATGTAGAGCGCTCGACTGCCTGCCTGAGACGACGGGTTCGATCCTCGGTAAGAACCAAGGGAACTTTTTCCAGGTGACAGTTGAAAGTCAGTTGATGTCTCTCAACTCCACCCAGCTTCAAATATGTACCTGTCTTAAGTTTGGGAAGTAAAGGCGGATGGGCGTTGTGCTAACCACACAATCATTTGATATGCCAGGGTTAAAGAAACAGATAAATTCAGAACCCCCCCCCCCAATACTCATCCCAGGTTTGGGGAGTACAGCCGTGTGTCTTCGACGGCTAAGATTTGAACAGTGTGCAGACGTTCTACGGCAAGGGTGGGCAAACGTTTTCAAGTCGTGGGTCACATTGGGCTCGTACGTTAGACCGGCGGGCCGCACCACGAGAAGACGGGTGGAATTTTGACATGAATTAAAGGTAAACGCCATAGCAGCTAGTGCTGTGATTCTCTCTGAAACGAGTTGAGAGCGGGTCAAGCAGTCCAGCGGGGGGGGGGGGGCCAAAATAGCCTCGCGGGCCATAGTTAGTCCCAGACTATTCTACGGCCATGACCAAAACATTTTAGGGTCCTAGGCATTGAAGTCTATCAGCGTCCTCTATAGATCAAGATTTGACAGGAACTTCTACTGAAGGGGACGCATAGTCTTCACATCCATAAGAATGGCTAAGTTCTTATAGCCTGGTTGAGGATCGGGTATTTCCAGACGGGCTCACGCAACATGTGTATGTTTGTTCTATTGATCGGATATTTCCGAAGGAATCACGCAACATGTGTGTGTATGCTCTGTACGACCGGGAATTTCCATTATTGTTTTATCTTTACTACAATAAACCTCCGCCCCCCTTCCTCTTACTAACCCCCCCCCCCCCAACCTACGGGTCTGTGTTTTTCTTGATTTTGTAAAGTTCTGCCACTCGTCTCCTCACTTCCCGTTTGAAGAAATCGATGTCAGTTACTAAAGTGGAGCGTCTGATTGCTGTCGTCCTGTATTGATAAATTAATATTGATTGGCTATTGATCTAAGGCAAGTTGTTTTTATTTTTGTCTTTATGGTACTGCCAGGTGTACTGTTTTATCCCCAATACCACTTCCCTCGCATTCTTTTTTTCCCTGTAACTATCATTGTGTTTTCCCCCTGTAACTATCATTGTGTTCCCCCCCTTTAACTATCATTGTGTTTTCCTCCTGTAACTATCATTGTGTTTTCCCCCTGTAACTATCATTGTGTTTTCCCCCGGTAACTATCATTGTGTTTTCCCCCTGTAACTATCATTGTGTTTCCCCCTGTAACTATCATTAATTTATCCCCCTGTAACTATCATTGTGTTTTCCCCCTGTAACTATCATTGTGTTTCCCCCCCTGTAACTATCATTGTGTTTTCCCCCTGTAACTATCATTGTGTTTTCTCCTGTAACTATCATTGTGTTTTCCCCGGTAACTATCATTGTGTTTTCCCCCTGTAACTATCATTGTGTTTCCCCCTGTAACTATCACGGCTGTGATTCCCACTGTCCACTATCATTGTGTTTTCCTCTGCTGTAACTATCATTAATTTTTCCCCCCTGTAACTATCATTGTGTTTTCTCCCTGTAACTATCATTGTGTTTTCCCCCGGTAACTATCATTGTGTTTTCCCCCTGTAACTATCATTGTGTTTCCCCCTGTAACTATCATTGTGATTCCCACTGTAACTATCATTGTGTTTTCCCCCTGTAACTATCATTAATTTATCCCCCTGTAACTATCATTGTGTTTCCCCCCCTGTAACTATCATTGTGTTTTTCCCCGGTAACTATCATTGTGTTTTCCCCCCTGTAACTATGTTTATGTTTCCCCCTGTAACTATCATTAATGATTTCCCCCTGTAACTATCTGTTTTGTGTTTTCCCCCTGTATTCATCATTCTGTTTCCCCCTCGTAACTATCATTGTGTTTCCCCCCTGTAACTATCATTGTGTTTTCCCCCTGTAACTATCATTGTGTTTTCCCCCTGTAACTATCATTGTGTTTTCCCCCTGTAACTATCATTGTGTTTCCCCCTGTAACTATCATTGTGATTCCCACTGTAACTATCATTGTGTTTTCCCCCTGTAACTATCATTAATTTATCCCCCTGTAACTATCATTGTGTTTTCCCCCTGTAACTATCATTGTGTTCCCCCCTGTAGCTATCATTGTGTTCATATAGCAACTATCATTAATTTATCCCCTGTAACTATCATTGTGTTTTCCCCTGTAACTATCATTAATTTACCCCCCTGTAACTATCATTGTGTTTTCCCCCTGTAACTATCATTGTGTTCCCCCCTGTAACTATCATTGTGTTTTCCCCCTGTAACTATCATTGTGTTTCTGTGTTTTGTTTTTGGCTTAATCTGGAACGGGTGGTCAAGTGGTGTAAACCACACGACAATCGATTCGGTCCCGGGTTCGATCTCCGGGGATAGTTTCCTCTGTGTCTCCCGTGGTGCCCCCCCCCCCCCATAAACTTTGCACAAAACGATTGCGACTAACGCCTTAAGAAATGGTTTTTGTATGGAATAAGAATTACAAACACAGGAAATACAAATACCCTGTGTTCCTATCGGGCACAGACTGGTCTGATAATTATGTAATAGAATAGAAAGACAACATACACGAACAAATCTTTGAGCTAAATACGATTGAGAAAACGGTCACAGTGTCAAAGAGAGGACAGATTTCTCCAATTTATTGAGTGCTTTCTTTGATTCTGGTTTTTTTTTTAATTCTTTTGTGTCTGAAAGCCAGATGCACGAAATGCATCGAGTTCCCTTGTCAGTAAAGTGGAATTTTTTCTTTGAAACATTTGACAGTTGCCTGCATCCACAATTCTCGAACTCATTCTGAAAAGATAGTTAGAAAAAACGATAGATTGGATAGGTAGATAGAGATAGATTGGGTAGATAAATAGAAGAGTAGATTGGAGAGATAAATAGAGGTCGATTGGATTAGATAAATAGAAGGGTTGATAGATAGATAGATAGATAGATAGATAGATAGATAGATAGATAGATAGATAGATAGATAGATAGATAGATAGATAGATAGATAGATAGATAGATAGATAGATAGATAGATAGATAGATAGATAGATAGATAGATATATAGATAGATAGATAGATAGATAGATAGATAGATAGATAGATAGATAGATAGATAGATAGATAGATAGATAGATAGATAGATAGATAGATATGAGCATCAATGAAAACAGTAGTACATCAAAGGTGATTGGAAATTGGACACAATTCTTACATACTGTATGTGTATGAAGTTAGCTACATATGGCAACAAAAGAATTCTACGTGCGGCAATACTTTACAATGGCAACTTTTTAAATGTTTACCTTAAGTGGGACATTTATTTCACAAAGCGACTTTTTTTTTCAAAGTTTATGTTTAGTATGACCATCCAGTGGCGCAACCAGCAAAAAAATGCTGGGGGGTGGGGGCCTCACATATTGAAAAAAGACAGTTTGACAGTATTTTTTGTAACTTTATAACGTAAATTATGTATTGATGATTGGGCCTGGGGGGGGGGGGCTCAAGCTCCCCCTGCCCCCCCCTGGTTGCGCCACTGTGACCATCTAGGGCAACTTTTAAAAGTTCAAGTTTCCGCTTGACAATACTTTACAGGGCCAGCTATTAAGAAGACTTCCATTATGATAATGCATTACATGTGACTAGAAAGTCCAGTTTCCGTGTGACTGCATCCTCTACTATATAGCCCCGGATGATTCTCGGCCTGTCCACTAGTGGGCTTGATTTCTATCACAGATCTTACGACCTGCCTTAAAGTGGGCGTGTAATAAAGTGATGTCACAGGAAACTCTCAGGAGGCGCGGCTCATGACGCGAGCTTTCAGGCACACATAAACCGTTTGACTGTGTCTCATTTAGTCCCCGCCATACTTGTTACCATGGTGACGCTATTTTAGAAACATGAAGAAAAAAAAAACCAGATGGACTCAACAAGACTGTCCCATCACGAGAAGTATTGTAGTAGTTCAACCGACTCCATTGAAATAAAATTGTGAAAGTTGTCTGGCATTTCAGAACTTTCTCGCTGAATAACTTTTTAACTTCTAATGGTAAATGGCAGAGAAAGTAATTTTAATCATGTTGTTGTCATTTAAAAAATATGTAAACTTAACAAAATTTCAAAGATTTGAATACCTAGGTACGAAATATATGGAACTAAATAAGCCAGTTTAAATTGTTTGTCGCGTGTGACCTACATTTCAATCAGGTGTGAAGATTATTAAAAGTATTTTGTTTCATAAAAATCTTACAAAAAAAAAATTCATTAAACAGCTAAAAGAAAGACTGACAAACAGACGGAGACAGCCAAACAGACCAAAAGATAAACAGATGGTGTTGATATTGAAATGACAGACATTGATTGACTAATATCAAAAATAAATCAAATCTACAGACTGTCATCTTTAGTTGTTTTGTAAGTTGTTTAGTTTTTATTACTATTTAATCCGAAATTCTCTTCCTAAAAATTAAAATGTCAATTTCACCGGATTTTATTTAATCTGAGTCATCCGAAAACAAAACGCTGATCAGTGAACGGCACATTGTTGAAGTTTCATTTAATATTTCAATGTTATAAAGTGTTTATATGTATTATAATATAACAACTAATTATAATATAACCACTAATTATAATATAACCACTAATTATAATATAACCACTAATTATAATATAACTAATATAACCACTAATTATAATATAACCACTAATTATAATATAACCACTAATTATAATATAACCACTAATTATAATATAACCACTAATTATAATATAACCACTAATGACAATATAACCACTAATTATAATATAACTAATATAACCACTAATTCTCAATCAGTTTTTGGGAGTTTTGTTTTGATTTTTTTAGCTAATAAATAACTTGAATTTTTATTTCATTTTTTTCTACCGGAAGCTGCCGTTGTTTATTTGATTACTTATCTACGTTTGTTCGATTCAGTTTTTTTTTGTACCATAAATAATTTAACCCTTTCCTAGCAACTATTGTATTAGACCCAACGATTCTTCATATTTCTTGGTAACTTCCTGGATGCTACAGCTAAGTGATTCAAGAGTAGATTATTCATCAGCTTTCTAGAATTATACAGAGACAGTTCTCTGATGGTCAGACTAGATCAAGACTTAAAGGTCAAGACAGAGAGAAATTGTTCAGAAGAAGTACAGATATAGGGTAAGACTGGGGGTGGAGGAAGGAAGGTGGACCCGGTGGAAAATGGGAAATTGATTTTTGGGTTGAATTTATCATAGATCACCACGGACATGTTGATAACCAAGGTTGATTTTTCTATTTTTAGAAATAATACTTGATAATTCAGAAGACGGTGTTGTG
>JAGDYQ010000112.1:2204612-2217112 GCA_021962125.1 Bulinus truncatus
CAACTAGCGTGGATGTATTCGCTCAATATACAGGCAACTAGGGTGGATGTATTCACTCAATATACAGGCAACTAGGGTGGATGTATTCACTCAATATACAGGCAACTAGCGTGGATGCATTCACTCAATATACAGGCAACTAGCGTGGATGTATTCACTCAATATACAGGCAACTAGCGTGGATGTATTCACTCAATATACCGGCAACTAACACCCTCCCACAGAAACAAAGAAGTTTTTCTAAACAAAAACAACAGTAGATACCGTATATATATTTACCAGACCGTCTTTCAATGCACCAGGTGATTCATTGGAAATGTGCACAAGTATGTCTGCTCGTGCAGTCAACAGGTATAATACAATCCAGGTAGACTTCAATCAATGAATGGATATGGTACAGACGGGATATACACGGGTATTCATTATAAGCGAGGACGCATCTACCCCCCCCACACACACACAAACACACACAAACCGCTACAATCCATTAGAGATTAAGTCAAGATAAGTCCATCACAATAAAATGCGAAAACGGAAAATAGAAAGCCCTGTGGTGCCCACTGTTGTACTCTGTGATTTAGACATTGATGTAGACATTGATGTAGACATTGATTTAAACAATATTGAAATTCATCTTACAGTATAATGGAAAAGAGAATGACAAAGATGGCGGTTGGGGGCCAAGTGCGCAGAAGGAAATTTTAGGCGGCAGTTAGGCCTCATGAAAACGAGAGACACCAAATATGTTTTATATAAAGTTGGGCATTGAGGGGCCACACGTCGGAGCCACCTCAAAAGTCGGAGCCACCTCAAAAGTCGGAGCCACCTCAAAAGTCGGAGACCATGGCGCGCGCCGTTCAGTCCGCCTCTGGTTCCCAACATTTTTTTATCAAAAACTCTATTTACAAACTTATAATAAGCTTTTTTTAGGCCAACCTAGCATACATTTTCAATAATTCAACGCTTCAAATCAAATTTATACAAACGGCGATTCCCAGGAAACTTTTCGATGCCATAGATCATTGGCGGCGAACTTTTTTGGGGGCCGCGCGCCCAAAATTCAACCAAAAAAAAAAAAACAACACTTATTTATAGCAAAGTGCCAACACTCCGATTTAAATTAAAGGATTTTTATTATAGTCACGCGCAGACTGATGAGGCTCTGAGTGCCAACTGTGGCATGCGTGCCATAGGTTCGACACCATTGCCTTAGATGATAACCATTGAAGGTCAATAAAAAAAGAGGTTCAATTAAAGGCCATCGTGGCAGGTGACGTGTAGAATTCGTCTGTTTGTGTGGTCACTGTGTAAATTACAAATTGTGTGGCACAAGGCCCGGCCGCCCTTACCTCCCCAACTAAAGGTACACACTGGGTGGACTTGCGAGACTTTTAACCAAATCACACCGTGATAGTGAAACAAAATCCCCGGAACAAAATCCCCTAATTTCTCTCCCAGGATCGAGTCCGGGGATCCCAAGGTCGACAGTTGAGCGCCCTGCGCCGCTGAAGCTCCATGCAGGGGCGGAGTTCTTTCCTCATCATTAATTTGGGGTATCAGTCCCTGCTGAATCTTACACTGACACATACAGACAGGACATGACAACACAAGATCTCGGCCCAGGCCCCCACAGTGACACAAATACTCACCTTGGACAAGATCACCATGGCGTGTCAGCTTATCCAACTCCTGCCTCCAGGTACGATGTATCCTGCACACCTGGAAACATACGGTATAAAGAAAGAACACATTAGAGGGATGCCACATCCTAAGATAAGCGGCTAGTGTACAAACAAATCATCGCACTACTCTCTCTGTATGCTAATGAACTATTTCAAATGTTGCTGTTTTGTAGGAAAAAAAAGTTAAGTTCCCTTAGCCCTAACCGGCCACCTGGACAGATGGAAGTGTAGGATAAATCTGTTTCTGTAACCCCGGCATATGAAGGGGTTGTGTGGTTAGCCCGAAGCCCAGCCGACTTAAACTTCCATAACTTAAATCAGTTACCCAATCAAAGCTGGGTGAACTTAGAGGACTTTAACCAACTTTCACTAGGACCTGGGAAAAAATTCTTTGGTTCTCACCGAGGCTCAAACCCAGGACTCTTGTGTCGACAGTTGGCCATCCGTCACACTTTGTTGTTTTGTAAGTACAATGTATTGTTATATAAATGAAAGCCATTGTATAAGTACAGTGATAGTGACAATAAAAAACCCAGATAGACATCCTCATAATGATGGTTTTTGAAACCAATTTGACTTTTTATTTAGGCATCACGCTATCATAACATTGAATTAAAACAAAAACAAAACAAAAAAACATAAAAATGAAAAATGTGCACATCGAAAAAATATTTGGAAAATTAACACAAAAAGTTTACAGTAAGAAGAAAAATAATATTTTCTGCATGCTTCCATTTTGAAAAAAATTGTTGATTACTGTCCCCCTCCCCACGCTAATTGATCTGTCCAAACCTCAATAAATTGTATATAACAAACTGGTACTATACAATGACAGAAAAGGCATCCAGTCTGACATGTTGCGTCGCTGTTCAAGAGTATATTTCAACCTTACAACTGAGAAATGAACGCTGAGATGCAGTGTTGCCAGACTAGCGGCTTTCCCATCATTTTTGGCGTTTTTTTCGGCCATCGCCGGGAGTTTGAACTCACTGGTGGGTGGTGGTGGTGAGAGGGTGTCTGCTTCAACGCCTTATGTTACGTAAAGACAAACAAAAAAAATCTAAAAAAAATTTAGAGTAAATTTTGACATTGATTTTAATTTTACACATATGGCGGGTTTCCATTAAAAATATCTGGCAAAACAGATGGAGAGTTTGTGAGCATGGAGTCTCAAACTGAGAAGGGGGTGAGGGGGGGTCTATATTTGAAAAGACACGCCCACCATACTATCTTCTGAAATTATTCAGTCCGACTTAATCTTCCTTTAGATATTCTGCCCCATTAAAACGGTGAGTTGAACTACAGCACTTATATATATATATATATATATATATATATATATAAAAGAGTGACTTGTAATTGAATAATTTTTAATGAAATAGTCCAAGAGTAAATTAAACGTATTCGCCAGGTCTCTGGGTGATGGGTGGCGCTTTGGTAGGGGAGACTTCATGCCGTAGGTCACGGGTTCAACACCAGGCGAGTCCCAGTCACCTACGCATGTCTCCAGGGGTGACTCGATGGCCATTGCACTATCGACTATGGTGGGGGGGGGGTGATGGACACTGCAAAAACCACACCATTGGTGGTTGATAGGATCTAAAGGATAGACATCTCATCCCAACAGGGACTTGGAAAAATAGATTCATCAAGACGTCTGAGGCTTTGTGCTGAATAAAATGGCTTTGAGTTCCACGCGGAACTGTCAGCTCTTGTCAATGTACAGTTAATAAATTAACTGCAGTTTGGCTATAACATGAGTTTAAAAATACCTGACTTCGGACAAACTTCTGAATGTAAACACGTATTTCTTAACAGTACCTGGCCTGCCCCCGCTGCTATAAAACTGGTTCAAATCGATATCGGTGGCTGGACAAAGAGTTTTATAATTAATTATACATGAAATAATGAAATTATAAAAGTTAAAATGATAATATATAAATAAATAAAAGAAATAAAGAGAGTTGAAATCAGGCATGGCCCGTACCTCATTGGTTCATTTTTAGTTATTTGCATTAGTTCAGATATAAGCTTTACATCCATCTATGTGACCGGCCATTATGTTAAAGTTAAGCGCCCATTGTGGCCCACGATTCAAAACGTTTGACCACCTCTGGTCTAAGCCAGTTTAATCTATTCGTTCACATTTCTGAGAGGGATGCTCTCTTTCTTCACTTTTTTTTTTTCAGTTTTGGTCACTAACATTGTACACCTGGGGGTCGGTCGTTAAAGGGGGGACGCGGAGTCCAAGCCCCGGGAGACCCCAAACAGGAGAAATTGTTTCTTTTGGAAGACCACTCAAACGGTTTCCTGGGCGAGCCCCTAAGTTTTTAGCAACTCCACTGTATGAGTATCTTTTGGCTACCTGAAATGGTGGGGGGGGGGCTCTAAAACGAGAGAACCCCGTGTTGTGTTTTAAGTTTTCTGATCAAATACCTCGATGAATGATTCCCCTCTTAATACATTTAATCACTTTTTTTTTCAATCATCGGATGAAATTGTATGAAAACATGTCCAATTAATAAAAACGAAAAAGTTACTATTTCATTCAACTATGTTCATCCACCATTTATTTTTTAAAACTATAACAATTTTGGTTTTCAACCAATGACTGTCTAAATGTTTGTAACGAATCACTTGACCGAACCACTGGAGATGACCAAATATGTTGGAATACGGTGACACTCGGTAAAGTTCTTATCAATTTTTTGTTGGTGTGTGTGTGAAGTCCCTGTAAGGATGAGATGAAATCTCTTAGATCCTATATACCACTCATGGGACGGTTTTTATGGTGCCCTTCTTTCATCCCCGCCATATACGATATTGCAATGGCCATGGAGGCACCACGGGAGATATAGCGAGGACTTTAGCCATGACCTGAAATATCCATTGGTCATCACTGGAGATCGAACTAGGGACCCTCAGGTCGACAGTCGAGCGCTTTGCCGCACGACCATCCGTCCATTCTTTGTTGGTAACACCGACCTTTTCATAAGTGAAAAAAAAATGTATGCCCATGAAAAAACAAAACAGAACCGCTGAATTAGAAAAAAAGACTATCGTTGCCAACTATGGAGGAGGCGACACACAACTCATGTGAAAGGTAAAAGAATATCATAGATATGGAGGAGGTGACACAAAACTCATGTGAAAGGTAAAAGACTATCATAGGTGTGAATGAGGTGACACACAACTCATGTGAAAGGTAAAAGAATATCATAGGTGTGGAGGAGGTGACACAAAACTCATGTGAAAGGTAAAAGACTATCATAGGTGTGAATGAGGTGACACACAACTCATGTGAAAGGTAAAAGACTATCATAGGTGTGGAGGAGGTGACACACAACTCATGTGTAAGGTAAAAGAATATCATAGGTATGGAGGAGGTGACACACAACTCATGTGAAAGGTAAAAGAATATATTAGATATGGAGGAGGTGACACACAATTCATGTGAAAGGTAAAAGAATATCATAGGTATGGAGGTGACACACAACTCATGTGAAAGGTAAAAGAATATCATAGGTATGGAGGCGACACACAACTCATATGAAAGGTAAAAGAATATCATAGGTATGGAGGTGACACACAACTCATGTGAAAGGTAAAAGAATATATTAGATATGGAGGAGGTGACACACAATTCATGTGAAAGGTAAAAGAATATCATAGGTATGGAGGTGACACACAACTCATGTGAAAGGTAAAAGACTATCATAGGTATGGAGGTGACACACAACTCATATGAAAGGTAAAAGAATATCATAGGTATGGAGGTGACACACAACTCATGTGAAAGGTAAAAGACTATCATAGGTATGGAGGTGACACACAACTCATATGAAAGGTAAAAGACTATCATAGGTATGGAGGAGGTGACACACAACTCATGTGAAAGGTAAAATAATATCATAGATATGGAGGAGGTGACACACAACTCATGTGAAAGGTAAAATAATATCATAGCCAACTATGGAGGAGGCGACTCATGTGAAAGGTCATCTATTAACTATTCATGGTATACACATACACACACACATATAAAGGTAATGTCTAGTTATATAGATATCTCAAGATAATGTTTTGATCTCTCTGTTGTTTATCTTTCATTGTGACACACTGTGCTGTTCCTGGAAACACATCTTGTTCAGACAATCTAGGTCCAAGTACGGAAAGCGAAAAAAAAAATCAGTTTCTTAACCACAGAATGTTTGTTAAACTGGAAAAGTATAAAACAGACTTCATCACCCTTACCCTCCCCCCCCCCTTCTGGGTGTTAGGAATGAATAATTGTGTGGCGGTACAGTGGTTCTCACGGTATGGGTCGCGCTCTTCCCCGCCAAATGCGTCACGAGGCCCGTTCCTTGTTTCAGAGTGATCATGACACTGGGCCTTGCATGTTATGACGTGAGGGCACCACTTAATGTTCCTAGTAGTATTTGTTTGTTTTGTTTTGTTTTTTTAAATATAGGATCGAATCCCAAAGATCCTAACTCAGTAACCCGTGTACTTAACACCCCAAAGTGACCACAACCTTGGCTATCTGGATAGGAAAAAAGTGTGTGCCGGAAGATGGGGTGGGAAGGGGGGGGGAGGTTGGAGTAACACGGAAAGTTGCTAACATCAGTTGCGAGTTCAAACATTAAGAGTCAAAAATACAATATATTTGTGGCCTCATTGGTAAACATCGTAATCCTTGAAATATTGAAACCCTACACACACAAATAGTGAATGGAGAAAAATACAATTCAACAGGACCATCGCCATGTTAAATGGGAATATAAAGCAACATATCAATCATTAGTTTTCATTACTATCAATGCTTCTTCATTTATTTATTTTGTAATGATTGTTTGGTTAAAAATTTCAGCGCCCCACGTGTGTGACAACTGCTACACCAACTCCAGTAGACTAGAAAAGTCCTGGATTCATTCACCGCATATCAACGTACACTGGCTTAGAAATGGGAATTGAGACACTGGCTTTTAAACGTGTAACACGGCTGCCCAACTGTTGACGAATTTTCCACACAGAAAATTCTGAACAAAATCTCTAGCTGTTATTAAATAGAGAGCCAATGACACAATAAAATGTTCCAGATTTGTAATGTGATAGAATTATTTTATCCCATCTGAATTTCTCCAAACATATCTAGATTGGCAGCCCTGGATTGGGTGAGGGGTAGGGCGGTGTGAGGGGTAGGGCGGTGTGAGGGGGTAGGGCGATGTGAGGGGGATTGTGTAAAAGCGGTCATGTTGGCTCAAAGAGGTTTATTCCTCTAGCAGTAGACTCCTGCAAGAGTGGAATGTGTATTATATACAGTAGACTCCTGCAAGAGTGTAATGTGTATTATATACAGTAGACTCCTGCAAGAGTGGATTGTGTAGTATATACAGTAGACTCATGCAAGAGTGGAATGTGTATTATATACAGTAGACTCCTGCAAGAGTGGAATGTGTATTATATACAGTAGACTCCTGCAAGAGTGGAATGTGTATTATATACAGTAGACTCCTGCAAGAGTGGAATGTGTATTATATACAGTAGACTCCTGCAAGAGTGGAATGTGTATTATATACAGTAGACTCTGGTAAGAGTGTATAATATATAATGGTTCCAACAATTTTCAATTTACAGTACAGACCACAGGCAATAAGAAATGATGGCCCTGTATACACGAACTGACCTAAACAGTGTTGTTCTTTTTAAATGGTCAAATAGACACAAATAGGAAGAGAAAAACACACAGAGCCCGTTAAGACGGTCTGAATGAGGGGATGGGGCAGTTGGGGAGGTGGTGCAGGGGTGGGGGAGGGGGTATGATTTGATGAATAATTAATACGAGGCGGAATACAAAAGGTATGGCCGAATGAAGTCTCACCACGCCATGTCCTGTCAAGTCTACACGACAAGAGAGGTGTGTCAAGTGAAACAGTGTGTCGGCGTGCCCGTGTTGACACACACTAAAGGTGGTTCATGCTGCGCTGTGAAACACACACACACACATACACGGGGAATTAGGTAGGAGCCAATGTCTCCTACAATACAATATCTCTGAGGGCACCGTAGGAGCAAACGTGCAGCACTGGTACCACACCGTTTGTTTCTAAACCGCGTCACTGCATGGGAGACACCCTCCCCATCCCCCAGATCTGGAGATTTAAAACCCACCTCGCCCCCACCTCACACTCTTGAGGATTCGAGTGAATATCGGCAGCGTGATGAGCTTTCAATTAGATTCCGAAACTAATTCTCGTCAGGGAAAATATTCATATTTATTATATTATATTATATTATATTATATTATATTATATTATATTATATTATATTATATTATATTATATTATATTATATTAATTATATTATATTATATTATATTATATTATATTATATTATATTATATTATATTATATTATATTAATTATATTATATTATATTATATTATATTATATTATATTATATTATATTATATTATATTATATTATATTATATTATATTATATTATATTATATTATATTATATTATTATATTATATTATATTATATATTATATATATATAGGCGCCAGTAAACTCTGCCATCTTCAAATCATTTAACTTTACACGTGTCCAAATGAATTCATCACATTTCGTACTAATTTCAACAGTTTTAAATCTGAGTATGGGAGTGAGGGGAAGGAAGGAGGGGGGAGGATGAGAGAGAGAGAGAGAGAGAGATATGTGTGTATTTTATGTCTATTTGAATTGTTAGACGGGTGTTTGCCTTGTAAGTAAAAGCCTAAGAGACAAAAAGTCCTATAAAAACTTAAGAGAAAAAAACAATTGCTCTATATACGTCTGTCTGTCCTCCCACACGTCCTTTCCTCAATAGCCCGGATGGTTACAAAACTTATTCACACAGTATCCGGTTTCCTTTTACAATTCACACAGACTGTATTTCCACCACAAGCCTGATTTCTGTTTTCGTCATATGACATCATCCAGTACAATACCCCCCCTCCAACAGTGTGTGTGTGTGTGTGTGTGTGTGTAGAACGGTTGCAGCACATATCTTGAATTACGCACTATCTGCCCTAGACACAATCTATACCAGTGGTTCTCAAACCTAGTTTTTTATAATATCGACAGAATAAAATTATGGAACTTGACGTCAATCAGTACAAATATGGACTGACTAACCCATTCACAGCCCCCCCCCCTCTCCGTTGAAGTACTTTGTGCCGTCACCTAAAGCACTGACCATTTGATCTACGGACCGGTACCGGTCAGGCGACCACTAGTGTAACTGGGCCGGGGAGGGGGGGGGAGGAATAACTGCCATCCACTGCGAGTGAAGCGGTCAGCCCGGGATGACACTTAGTTTCAATACAATTTTGGCTCACAGACTTACCACTGAGCTCTATATACAAATATATCCAAATATAGATCTCAGGGAGGTTTACGGAGTACGCCGCTCCGGGCGCCGTTAACAAGGCCCAAGATTGAGAGCCACTGATCTCCGCAAATCACACCCACCACTTACACCTGTTGCACACCCACGACAAATGTACGTACACACACACAGCCGTATTTATATGTTGAATCACAGAAATGTCGCAGTGATTTAACCAGTCGATATATTTATAAATACGTAAAATAAATCTGGGTCATATCAAGGGAGATCAGTGAAGCATGTCTCTCTCTCTCTCTCTCTCTCTCTCATGATGATCTACCGTGCTGCCCCACTGACACGAGATCTGGGTCAAGAATTTGGTTGTAAAATGTCTCTATCTCACCAGTCAATGAAGGTACAAGTGCTGAACACTGAAGAACGTAACACAGATGTGCTACCTTTTTTGTAATATATATATATATATATATATATATATATATATATATATATATATATATATATATATACTCGCTGGACTAGGATTATTATTAAGAATCGTTTAAACATAAAGTCAATATACGTAAAACATACGAGAATTTAAATTTAAAAGAAAAAAAAAGTAATTGTAAAGTAAGGGACGTAATCGAAGCTTTTGTTCTCTTTGTTATCTACGTCAGGCTGAGTTATCTTCCTTATTTTGAGCACACATAAAACACTAAGTCCTAAGTACAACCGTCGGGACAGACTAATAACACAGACCACTAGTCCATTAGAAAAAATCTTAACCCTTACCCTCGCAGATTATACTCGCCCACGGCTGTGTGTGCGGGGAACTTCCCCCACCCACCACCACCGCCGCCACCATACTCAGGCCGTTGCTTCTCTTGATAAGGGTGAAACACCATCTCAACGAGCCAGTGTCTAGGCCCAGCACAAAGCCAATACCGCGATGGCCACGAAAGCAGCAGCAGCACCACCACCACCGCCACCACACGCCCCTCCCCCCCCCACACACACACCCCGGGAGACTTGACATTACTCCGACGTCTCTGGGATTCCGATTCGTGTGACCTACGCCATACCGGGAGGGCCTACCATCACATCGCCCGCCCTGCCGCTCGTGCCCCCAGGTGCCGACACCACCAGAGAATGTGCTATTTACCTGACCCAGAACGGGACTACACAACACGTGCGCCGTGCCCCACCTGGCCAAAAAAAAATGTGTCTTCCACTAAGTAGCAAAGTAATTTTTTTTTTAAAATAACAATCAACCTCCACCAATGTAATTGTTCACACTGATTGCGTCTCCAGCATTATGTATGTTTCAAATGGGCCTGCATAAACTATCTATATGGCCCCGTGTGAGGACACACTGGCTCCAGTGTTCCCTCTGCGCTTGTGCTGGCGCTCACAACTCGGCGATTGCGCACGCATTACAAGAGAGCATTACAACAGAGCGCACAAAATGTTTCGAAGATATGGCCTATGTTTCGTCAGGCTGAGCACACAAAAAAATGTATACATGTATTGTATTCTCAAGTTGCGCTAAGCGACTATCCTGTGCCGTGCATTCAGTCTTCAGAAAATCAGACAGCACATTCACTAGCTCTACACCTATGTTTGGATGATACAAAGTGTCACTCCGCTTCAATCGAGACAGCAGCTCCTATAGGGGTGGGCAAACATTTTGAGTCGCGGGACACACTGGGTTCATAAATTTTACCGGCGACCGGGCCAAGAGATGGATGTCGTGTTGATATGAACTAATATAAACTTACGTTTAAACGTTATAACGTAAAAGGCTGGTGTTGTGCTTCCCAGTGAAACGAGTGCAGGGCCCGAAGGCCGTAGTTTGCCAACATGGCTGAGTCGTCATTTTTATTTACTTGTTGTAATAACTTTGAATCACAGTAAAGCACAATGAACACTGCAAACGGTTTATATAAAGGGCCAATTTGAGGCAAACTAGACTCACCCACGTCTTAGGCTAGGCTAGTTAGACTTCACTTTTCTTGCATATATATATATATATATATATATATATATATATATATATATATATATATGAACAATTTGGGCGTTGTGCTAGCCGTGACAAAAGAAGCATTTCATCCTAGCCTACGGGCCCCCCAAGAGTTAACATTAATTTACTTTGCTATTGGAAGCTAGCCGTGCTAGCCTGGCTTAAAACACTTCATATTATACTCAATGTCTCCCAACATCATGGGGGAGGTGGGGGGGGAGCATTCCACTCACAGACCGGGACCAGCACCGCCCTTGACCGTGGCCTGATTCATCGCTCTATTGTAGTCGACCTATCATTCCTGTTAGGAGCGAACGGACACTTCACCATCTCAACCCTCCCCACCCACACCATTCCTCCCCCCCCCCAACCACCACTATACAATTAATTTTTTTTTTTTATGTGGCCCATAACCTGCAATAACAAGTTGTCCCAGTCCATTCATAGATAAGTATATGTTACACTGCAGGCTTCGGTTGGAATGGTCTATGTGCGATGTACGTGTCAATAATTCAAACACATCATGACGAGCTCCCCTCTCTACCCCCCCCCCACAACTCCCCACGTCCATCCAACTAAAGGACCCTTCAGGGAATAACCCCCACATGAGACCTAGTGATGAACGGGCCATTCAGCAGAAGTTGAATATATGAATTTAGCCAACTGGGCCAAGCAGAGACGCACAAATATAAACCAGGAAAATTAAAGAAATACAGATGCCGACTCAAATATCAGAACAACATGCACGGATATGAAAACATGGAACAAGAGATGCACTTCTTAGTACAGTACGTTTTTTTTTTAATTACGCTAGCGAAGAGATCTATTCATTTCGTTTTTAGGGAAATAAAAACAAAGGTTATAAGACGCAATGAAACAGTGCTGCTCATATCACAGGTCATTAAAATGGTAGTCTTATAATGAACGGAATATTTTTTTTTTTTAATTTGCCCCACGACTGCTATCTTGTGTGTATGTGTGTATCTGTTTGTGGTGTTTGTGTGTGTTTTTGTGTGTGTGTTTCTGTGTGCGTGTATGTACCAAGCCATAAATGACACTATGTACAGGAAGCAATTGATAAAGTCGTGGTCCTCATATCATTGACAGATATTAAATAACTTTAAATGTAATAATCTGATAATAACTTGAGCTAAAATTAATTAAAACATTCATTTAAATGTAATAATCTGATAATAACTTGAGCTAAAATTAATTAAAACATTCATTTAAATGTAATAATCTGATAATAACTTGAGCTAAAATTAATTAAAACATTCATTTAAATAAATGTATATCAATGGCATGTAGCAAAAAAAAAATACTGCACTTAGACGTCGTTACATTTTAAATTTCAGGCAGGGCAAGTGGCTTACTTATATAGAACATTGTTCTGTCAACATCACTACAATCTGAAAAGTGATAAAA